>PVJX010000009.1:209193-491235 GCA_004027295.1 Dolichotis patagonum | reverse complement strand
AAAAGCTGTAGTCTTGCAGTGTACCAATGATTGAAAACTTTAATGACAATTTTCCAAATAATTTGAAGTAACTCTCAATTAAAATTTTGAGAACTTATTTATAAATAAAGTCTAAAACTTTACAGAATATTTAGGTCAATTTCTAGTACTTTCTTGATTAATGACAGGTTAAAAAGTATATACTCCCTTTACATATAGTTTTTAATATTCAAAACAAAATTTATTAAGTTTAATTATTTTAGCTGTATTTTAAAATTGGTATTGAGGTTAGCAATAGCTTTTATTTTGAATTAATTTTGTAAAGGGTGAAATAGGGATCTAATTTCAATCTTATACATACCCAGTTTTTCCCACCACAGTTTGTTGAAGAGACTGTCTTTTCTCGATTGCATATTTTTGGTTTCTTCATCAAGAAGAAGATAGTTGCAGCTGCATAGATTGGTTTCAGTATTCTCTATTTTACTAATATTACTATTTTGTGCCAGTATCATGCTGTTCCTTTTTCTCTAGCTTTGTGCTACATTTTGAAGTCAAAAATTGTGAGACTTCCCCACTGGTCTTTTTTATCAGAATTGTTTCGAATATTCTGTCATTTGTGTCTCCCTGTGAATTTTAGGGCTGTTTTCACTTTTTGTGAAGAATTAGTATTTTGATGAGTTTGCTCTGAACCCAAAAAATATTTGTCAGCCAACCCATGAGCCTGGGAGGTCTTTCCATCTTCTGGTATCTTTCTTCGGGGTTCTGTAATTATCACTGTAGAGGTATTGTAGATGTTTTTCACTTCCTGTTTATGCCTAGATATTTTTCTTTGGAAGCTATTATGAATGGAATTACTGTTTTTGTTGGTTTCAGAGGAAGTTCATTATTGGTGTATAGGAAAGTCATTTATGTTTGTGTGTTGATTTTATGTTCAACCATTTTACTGAACTTGTATAACAGATCTAAAGCCTTCTGGTGAAGTTTTTAAGGTCTTCTAGGCAAAGGATCACATTGTCAGTAAATAATTTGGTTTCTTCCTTTTCTTTCTTACCACTTTTATTGTCTTAATTGCTCTGGTTAACACTGTAAATATCCTACTGAATAGAAAAGATGCAGTGGAAATGCACTCTTGTCCTATTCCTGACTTTAGAGGAAATGTTTTCAGTTTTTCCTCATTCAGTATGATGTTGGCTGTGGGGCTTTATATATGGTTTTAATTATATTCTGGTAAAATTTGTCTATATCTACTTTCTTCAGGTTTTTTTTTCTTTTTCTTTTTGAGACAGGGTCTCACTATGTAGTTCAGGCTGGCCTTGCGCTCACTTTGTAGTCCAGGCTGGTCTCGAACTCGCAATGATCTTCTTACCTCATCTTCAAGCATTTTATCATGAAGGAATGTTGGATTTTGCTGAAGGCTTTTTCTGCATTTACCTTGATGACCACGTGATCTTTACCTTGAGTCTATACATGTGATATACTACATTTATTGATTTGTGTATGTTGAATCATCTCTGCATTTCTGGTAAGAAACCAACTTGATGATAGTACTGTATATAGTCTTTTTAATGTGTTGTTGGGTTCTCTTTGCAAGTATGTTATTCAAGATTTTTGCACATATGTTCATCAAAGATATTGGCCTGTAGTGCTCCTTTTGGTTGCCTCTAATTTTGATAGTATGGTAGTACTGGTGTTGGAGAATGAATTTGGAGTCATCCATTTCCTATTGCATGTAATACACTCAACAGCATTGGTGTTAGTTCTTGTTTAGAAGACTGGTAAAATTCTGCAATAAATCCATCTGGTGCTGGGATTTTCTTTCTTGGGAAACGTCTTATTACTGCTTTGACTTCATTGCTTGCTATTAATGTGCTTAGGGTTTTTATATCCTATTTGTTTAATAATAGTTTATTTAAAGTGTAGAATATCATTGCTTGTCTGGATAGACACAATTTAAATACCGAGTTTGCTAACAATTTTATATACATTTCTATTCCATAGGTTTGTTCCACTTGGTGTGAAAACCTATGGAATAGAAGCACTGAATATGTATCCTGTGATATGTCCCACAGAACTGTGCATTTGTGATAAGACAAAACATATCAATTAGTCTCAATGTTGAACTTTTCATTGAACTTATTACTTTGAACAACAACAGAAATTTCACTTTGAAAGAATGAACTTCTGAGTTGCTTCTATGAATGAGTGAAAAACTGAATTTTTAGTATTTTTATCAATTTTGAATTGCAAACACATGATTAAGGTTGTTTCAATCAAAATTTTACAATAATTAAACTCTAATATTCTAAAGCATCCATTGGATATGATGAATAAACTCCTCTCTGAACATCAAGAATGATGATCATTAATTAAAAACTTTGGTAGAATTGAGAAAATAGTCTCTCAAATCTCTTTTCTGCCATCTTCCCTTCAGATGAAAAACTTGGTTGAATACACTAATAAAAAACTGGTAAAATTTAGGTTTAGTAAGCATAGCGTATGTCCTGTATAAATGAAACCAACATAATAACAAAGCCTGGTGACTGTAATAGGCAAACTTAGACTTAATCACTTCAGTTTTTGTATTGCATCCACAACAAAGTTAGAATAAATTAATCTGAATAAACAACTATTTTTGAAATATACATGAAACATCATCTTTCACAGCATCTTTTACTACAACTGTAGATCTTAAATCATTGCTTTCAGGCAAAATCTTCTGGAAGGACATACTAATTCTCCAGTAAACTCTGATGTTTCCTTGGAAGATTTATGTTTTATTTTTGTGTGGTCATTGATAACACACGGCCTTCTAGGTGGATGGTCATTGTGGACAATCATTTGCTAAAAGTTACACGTTCATCATCAACTTTCTGGAGAATAAAAATGTAGTACTTTAATTTTATTTATCAAGCACTTTGTTTCATTTTAACTTTACTTCTGTCCAAAGGGATTATTCCCAAAAACAATAAATTATAGAATTACAGCAGTAAACCTGTATTATACAGGAAGCTACAAAATTACCACAATAAAAGCATTCACACTACTCACTGATTCAGTAGACAGAACTTCTCAGCCACTATTTCATGCACACCTAACAAAATTATCCACTTTTGCAAACAATCCTACTGACTGAAGGTCAGGCCACTTAGTACATCTCTCAGGCCATGCCGAGAGCCATTCCAAGCATAGGGCACAGCTGTATGGCAAACCCAAGTATTCACCAGGCCATTCAAGATGAAGAAGAATGAGCCATCTCATCTCACACTTTTTAAACCTGAATACATTTCATTTCTGAGCACCTGGCATTCCTCCCTTCAAAAAGAGGCATTAATTAGTTGTGTCTAGAAAAAATGACTTAACTACAGTGTAAACCTAGACCCCTGTTCATTAGGCTCAAATCTCACACAGACTAAAAGAGATCTCAGTCATAGCTTAACATAAAACGTGGTCTACCACATCTACAAGTGGGATGATTGCTTTAATTTCTCAGTGGAAATGCTTTGCCAAAAACCCAGAGCAAATACTAAGATGCCAGCAAGCTGTGCAACAGACAAAAGCTGGCAATGGTGAAAGTAATGCTGTCCTACCTCCTACTACAAGCAAAAGAAGAAAACAATTAATCAACTTTTTTCTTTAAAATGCTTAAATTTTTATACTACAATGTCCAATAAATATCACGAGTTTATTACATATTTCTCTACTGTAAGAAAAAAACTGACCACACTCCAGGGGTACATCTCGGCTAGCTGCCTGGGCCCTGAAGGTTCTGAACTCCACCAGCTAGACACCGCGCCTTGGTGCCATACTGTGAGGATGTTCCCTGGCTAGCTGTGTGGGTCCTGGAGTTTCTGAACTCTGTCCAGCAAGGCATAAGGCCCTGCAACCAAACTCCAGGGGTGCATCTAGCTAGCTGCACAGAGGATGCAAGTTCTGCCCAGCCCAGGATCCCAGGGCAATCCATCAGGGGAACACCTGGCCAGCCACACAGGTCACACAGTTACCACAACCTGTCCAGCCCAAAGAGCCAGAGCTTTCCACCAAGGACTGACCAGCCTAGTCTATAGGTCCTGAAGATTTTGAGCTCTATCCATCATGGTGCAAGGCTCCAGTACAATGGTTCAGGGGTGCACCCCAGCTAGCCATGTAAATATCAGAGGGTTGAAGCTCTGACCAGAATAGCATCCCAGTACAACCCATCAGGAAAGTACCCAGCTAGCCACACAGGTCCCAGAGAAAAATGACAAAGTGAAAGAGCAAAATTAAAATGCAATCTCAGTCTTCCAGCCCACTGAAAGCAAATCCAGGAGATACTGAAATGGAAAACATTGGAAATCACACAACTGAACTTTCTGAAATGATAGCAACTGAAGTAAAGAAACAACTCCATGAAGCTATAGAGAAAATCAGATCAGAAATAATATCTCCGGTTTCAAAAAAATGATAAACATTATGAAAGAAATGTTGAGTGTATCTAAAGAAGATCTAGATTTTTAAAAAAGGAACATAAGAAAATGATGGAAAGCTTGAATGAATAATATAAGACAATGCATGAAACAGACTCAAAGGAATATTCAGGAAATTAAAAATTCCATTGAAAGCTGGCAAAACTGCTTGAATGAAGCTGAAGATAGACTCTCAGATCTTGAAGACAAGATGCAAGCTTATGGTCATGAAAGAAAAGATCTCTTAACAGTAACCAAGAAACAACAATCCAACAGCTACAAGATGATGCAAAGTGAAACAATATAAAACTGTTAGGTGCCAATGAAAAAGCAGGGGTCAATACAAATGACATATGAAGACTATTTACAGAAATCATACAGAAAATTTTCCAAGCATGGGGAAAGAATCTGATACACAGATAAGTGAGGCATATAGAACCTCAATTGGGCATAACCAAAACAATCTTCACCCAGACATATAATAATGAGGGTTCCAGAAATTCAGCACAAGAACAGAATACTGAACACTGTCAGAGAAAAGAAACAGATCACCTATGAAAGAAAGCCTATCAGAATCACAGCAGACTTCTCAACACAAGCCTTCAAGTCAAGAAGAACTTGGAGTGAAGTATTTCAAGTCCTGAAGGAAAACAACTTCCAACTCAGATTGATGTTCCTTGCAAAACTATCTTTGAAAATTGATGAAGAAATAAGATATGTCCACAACAAAGAACAACTGAAGAAATTCATAACCACCAAACCAACCTATAAAGAGTGCTGAAAGATGTTCTAGAAAGAGATAAAGATGACCTCTATTCCAAGAACAACAGCAGAAGGAAACCACTAAGTAGGGCAAACAATTAAAATGAAAAAATAAAAAACCAACAACAGAAAGATAGCATGACAAGGATATCTCAGTATCTATCAGTTATATTCATCAATGTAAATGGGTCTCAACTGACCAAAAAAAAGAAACAGATTGGCCAACTGGATTAAGAAACAAAATCCAACAATATGCTGTGTACAAGAAACACATTTAACTCAAGAGGAAATTTGTAGACTAAAAGTCAAAGGATGGAAAAAAATACTCCATGCAACAGAAACCCAGAAAAAAGCAGAGGTAGCAGTTCTGTTTGCACAAAATGTGAACTTCAAACCAAAAATTATCAAAAGATAAACAAGGTCATTACATACTTGTTAGGGGAAAACTTGAAGAAGAAGAGATTACAATCATAAATATATATGCACCAAATATGGGAGAACTCAACTATGTAAGACAAATCTTAATAGACATGAAAATAAAATAAGCAAAAATACAGTTATAACAGGGAACCTAAACACCCCATTCTCACAAAGACAGATCAACCAAACAAAAAATCAGCTAAGAAATAACAGAATTGAATCAAACTTGTGAATAAATAGACTTAGTAGATGTGTACTGAGTGTTCCACCCATCAACATCAGAATACAAATTCTTCTCTGCTTCACATGGGTTATTCTCTAAAATAGACCATATACTATCCCACAGAACATGCTTAAGTAAATGCAAAGGAATTGAAATAATGCTATGCATATTATCTGACTATAATGCAATAAAATTGGACATTATAATGCAATAAAATTGAAAAAAACCCCACAAGAACCTCATAAACACATGGAAATTAAATAACACTCTCCTAAACAACTAATGGGTCATAGAAGAAATTAAATAATATCTGCAATTGAAAAAAATTCAAGTACAAGATACTATAACCTGTGGGACACAATGAAAGCAATCCTCAGTGGGAAATTTATAGATGTAAACTCCTACATCAGGAAAATGGAACTAACACAAATAAACAACCAAATGATGCACCTCAGACTTTTAGGAAAAAAGAGCAAGTCAATCTCAAAGCTCAAAGAAGGGAGGAAATTATAAACAGCAAAGCAGAAATTAATGCAATTGAAACTAAGAAACCAATGCAAAGAATTACTGAATCAAAGAGTTGGTTCTTTGAAAGAATAAATAAAATTGATAAAACCCTAGCCAACCTTATCAAAAAGAGGAAAAAAATTCAAATCTTAAGCAACAAGAAATAAAAAGAGGTAAATCACTTCAGACCCTGTGAAAATACACATTATCAATACCTACTTCAAAAACCTTTACTCTCATGAGTTCAATTATACAGAAGAAATGGACAGATTCCTAAAAATATATGAATTACCAGAGTTGAATTAAGAAGATGTAAAATGTCTTAATAACCTAATTTCAGTTAATGAAATTGAAAATGAAATTAGGACCTTACTAACAAAGAAAAGCCCAGGTCCTGATGGATTCACTGCTGAATTCTATAAGAAATTTAGGGCAGACTTAATTGCAACACTTCTCAAACTCTTCAATGAAATTGAAAGGGAAACAAGTCTCCCTAACTCATTCCTGGAAGCAAGTATTACCCTAACACCCAAATCAGAGAATAACACAACCAAAAAAGAGAATTTCAGGCCAATCTCACTAATGAATATAGATAACAAAAGTCCCCAACAAAATACTGGCAAATAGAATACAACAAATCATCAAGAAGATTATGCACCATGATCAAGTGAGATTCATCCCAGTAATGCAGGGTGGTTCAACATATGCAGATCAATAAACATAATACATCATATCAACAGAGCCAAAGACAAGGATCACATGATCATCTCAATAGATGCAGAAAAAGCTTTTGACAAAATCCAAGAGTCATTCATGATGAAAACCCTATGGAAAATAATAATAGATAGTCTTTACCTCAATCTGATAAGAGCTATATGTGATAGACCAACAGCCAACATCTTACTAACTAGACAAAAACTGAAAACTTTCAACCTAAAGTAAGGAGCAAGACAACAACGTTTGTTATCACCACTCCTATTCAGTATATTCTGGAAACATTAGCCAAAGCAATTAGACAAGAGAAAGGAATAAAAAGAATAAGGATAGGAAGTTAAATTATCATTATTTGTAGATGGTATGATATTCTAGATAGAAAACCCCCAAGACTCCATTGAAAGACTTCTAGATGTAATACCCAAATTCAATATTGTAGCTAGACACAAAGTCAACACTCAAAAAATCAATACCATTCCTGTATACAAACAACAAACTCATTGAGGGAGAAATAAGCAAAACCACAACCTTTACTATAGCATCCAGAAAATGAAATACTTAGGAATCAGTCTAACAAAGGAAGTAAAATATCTGTATATTGAAAGTTACATTACTCTGGAAAAAGAAATTGAAGAGGAATTCAGAAAATGGAAAATGGAAAGACATTCCTTGTTCATGGATAGGAAGAACAAATATTGCAAAAATGTTTGCAAGAACTGAAAGCATCATACCACAGTGATATATGTGCACCTATGTTTATTCTCCCAAAATCGTTATACAGATTTAACACAATCTTGATCAAAATACCATTTTCATACCTCACAGGTCTAGAGAAACTATTCCTAAAATTCATCTGCAGCCAGAAGAGACCTAGAATAGCAAAGGCAATTCTGTGCAAGAAAGGCAAGGCAGGAGGCATCACAATCCCTGACTTGAAATTATACTACAAAGCTACTGTAATAAAATCAGCATGGCACCGGAATAAAAAACAGACCTGAAGATCAATGGAATAGATTGGAAGATACAGCCACAACTACAAACACACTCAGCTACCTCACCTTTGACAAAGGAGCCAAATATGTTCACTGAAAGAAAGATAGCCTCTTTGATAGGTAGTGCTGGAAAAACTGGCTTTCCATATGCTAAAAACTAAAACTATACTGATATCTATTACCATGCACTAAAGTCAAAATGGATCAAAGATCTAAATATTAAAATAGAAACACTAAATCTGCTGTAATATAAAGTAGGTAGAATTCTTGACATAACAGAGGTAGGCAGAGAGTTTATCAACAAAAATCAAACTACACGGGATATACTTCCCAGAATCAACAACTGGGATCTCATCTTATTAAAAAGTTTTTGCATGTCAAAATAAGTGTCTAACAGAGTGAAAAAAATTCACAAATTGGGAAAATATCTTAGCCAACTGTCCCTCAAAGGAATTCTATCTAGAACATATAAAGAATTTTTAAAAAATCAGGCCCCCAAAATTCAAGGACCCAACCCAAAAATGGACATCTGAGGTTAATAGACACTTCTCAAATGAAGAAATACAAATGGCAAATAAATTTATGAAAAATGTTCAGCATCATTGGTCATTAGAGAAATGCAAATTAAAACTACACTGAGATTCCATCTCACTGCAGAAAGAATGGCCAAGATCAAAAAAATCAATGAATAACAAATGCTGGAGGGGCTGTGGAGATAAAGGAACTCTTCTCCACTGTTGGTGGGAGTGTACACTGGTACAACCACTGCAGAAATCAGTGTGAAGCTTCCTCAAAAAGCCAGGATTAGAGGTTTCATTTGACTCAGCTATCCCACTTCTGAACATATTCCCAGGAGAACTGAAAACATCATACCATAGTGATATTTGTGAACCCATGTTTATAGCAGCACAATTTGTAATAGCCAAATCTTGGAAACAACCTAAGTGCCCATCAATCGAGGAATGGATAAAAAAAGATGTGGTATTTTATGCAATGGAATACTACTCACCTATAAATACAGATTGTATCAAGGCTTTTATAAGTAAATGGATGCAACTTAGACCATACTCATAAGTGAAATAAATCAAACATACATGTGTAAATGTCATATTGTCTCCCTAGTGTAAGAAACTAAAAGAGAAGATAAAATACAAAATCTGTAATAAATATTGTGTAAGGGTAAGAAACTGTTCAAAGAAGAAAAGTAATTGGGATAGGGAAAAGGAGGAAAGAAGGAAAGGAAAAGGAAAAAGACATAAATGTATGTATGTATGTATGTATATGTGTGTGTGTGTGTGTGTGTGTGTGTGTGTGATAGGTACAATGACTACTACTAATTCTATTAGTTCTTGGAAAACAACAGTTAATACTCAAATGATTAGATCAATTTTACATGTCTATATCTGGTAATCTAAACAACCATTTTGAAGGTAACAATATGCAATATTATAATCATTGTTAAATTCTTATCATCTTGTTTTGAAAACCTATACCTTTATTTTGGGTTTGTTGTTGTTTGTTTGTCTCTTTTGCTTTTTATTTTTTCTTTTCTGTGTCTTTTTTTCTCTTAAAGAAAGAAAGACTATGCTGAAATGAGTTTGCTTTACAGCATATTAACTTTAACTGTATAAAAATTCCCTGTTTTAAATCAAAAACAGTTGAATATCAGCAAGTCCCAGTTGATAATTCTAACATCCTGTGCTGGTCTTTGATTGAGAAAACATGATGCTGAAGCTGAACAGTAAAAAAGAACTTTGGAGGAACAATAGAGTAAAACATTAAGACAGTGTGCATATTCAGAAGAGGATTAGAGCCTAGACGATAGAGAGCTGTAAGAATTACATGAAGTCTTTGCTTTAATTATGTCCCTAAAATTTTATTAAGTATGTTTTGAATAAGATCTACTCTGAAACATTCTCAGGGGGTATAACTTCTGAAACCAGAGTAGCCAGAGATTCAGAGAGGATACTAGTAATTTGTCTGGCACTTTGCAAAGTGAGAAAGAGACTTGAAAATTGAATGGGACTGATTAGAGGAGAAAAGAAGGCAAAGCAAGAACAGATTCCTGGGAAGATTGGGCTTTGCCCTGAGGTGTACCAGTCATGCACTTAAAGCCCCTTAACAGCAAAACCCTGCTTAACGCATGCTGGAGCCCAGATGGATGTGATTTTCAATTCTGCTCTTAATTTTTCTCAGGTGCTGCACTTGTAAGGCCCCATGAAGCACATGTCATGGTTGGAGCTCGCTCTATGTCATAGCCGGGGATTTACTGCACTAAGGAGTTGTGAAAGGAGCTATCTTATTTTAACTTGGAATGGCAGCCAGCACACTGAACTGATGAAGGGGTACTGGTCTTGGATCTCCAATTGGTCACAGCTCTGTTACACACTAGCTATGACAGTGGTTAGCTACTTCAGAAACAGGGGGAGTGTGGATGCCAAACTCTAGGAGCTGGTGCTAGCTATTTTCTTTAAATTAAGACAAAGCAAAATTAGGAGAAAGTTTCTTTCCCAATGTTTGTGTTTTTTGTTGGTTCCTAGGGAAGGGGAAAAAGAGCAAAAATTGAGTCTTCAGCATAGAAGTTTCAAGATCAACAGAGGCAGGGCAGAGGCAAAGAAGAGTGGTTGGGGAAATGGGGATTTATCTGTTTTCAAAAAAATTTGGAGTTTATTTTTTGCTACTTGCTGAGCTCTAAGTGGCTGAAATTCACTCTTTTTTTATCCCCTTGTTTTCCTGTTTGTTGAGAACAAAGCACTTGCGAGATAGTTCTCCTGTGGAAGAAAAAACTGTAAGGCAAATTTCCTCATCTGTATAATACGTTTGTAAAATAATTTGAGGGGGTTACACATTTGATGAACTTCAAGAGTATGTTGTTAATCACTCTACTGGCATGTCACTAGAGCTCACAATTCTGACTTATTAAATCTAAATGAAATCCGTATAGAAGACATTTCATATCTCATTCAACATGATATCAGTAAAATAAGGCAATCATGAGCACAGAGGAAATTAATTTCTGCATGTGACTTTCATGGCTGCCTTCTTCTCTTCAAGTCTGTCCCCCAGGAATGAGAAAATGCTATTGTGAGTTCTTGGTTTGTTTGTGAACACATAGATGCACCACCTGCAGTTAATCTGTTAGTAAATACACTCAATTTGATGACAAGTACCAAATGAACCTTAAAGTGACTGTCCAATCCTCAGTTTACAGATGGGAAGACTGAAATGCCAAGGGCATGGGGTTTTACAAAGGCCAGGCTGGTGATTAGCACTGTAGTCATCCCTTCTAACTTCTGGTTCACATCTTAGCCCTCCAGATAGATTCAGTGGTGCCCAAGCGGGAGGGTGCATGATCATTTTACCATTCTACCACTCTTTTTGTGTGCCTCTGGGTCTCATTAGTATTTCATCCTTACTGTTTTATTTTTCCATTAATTTGGAAATTTCTACCTTCTTTTATTGAAGATGGGGAGTTAGAACAAATGAATTTGTTGTTTGCAATAACATTAGAGGTCACCAAGGAGGCAGGAGTAGGAAAGGAATATTTAGGATAAATTACTCTTTCCCTTTCCACTGAAGAATTACCTCCATGGGAACGTCTCCATCAGCCTTCCAAATATCAGAATATTGAGAAATATGAAGCCCTGGTTGGTAAAAGTCAATTAACATTAACTCAATGTCAATTTCACTAGTATGCCTATGACCTTTTATCCTTTAATAAAAAATCCCAAAAAACTGAAACCAAAAGTTATTTTTAGTAAGTGAGTCATTAAAACTTCTTTGACCACAAAATCTAGTATACACTGGTATATTTACTTAAGGTCTCTATTAATCCTATTAAGCATAAATATCAAGTAAATATTGATCCATTTGTTTAGAGGATGTGTCTCCAGGCTCTACTGGAGTGTAATATAATAGCGTAAGTCTTGTATTGGATTTTTAAAACTTACAAATCCAAAATTACAAAGCACATTTGGAAAACTTGGATTAGAATAAGAAATTGTAGAGCTATTTACGAAGACTGTATACTTTCAGAGTGCTGAAAAAATTCAAAGCATAATTTGTGGCACCCAATTCAGATGGTCCAACTCGATGAGTCCCACAGCTAGGCGGAGTCTATGTTTGGTGACAGCACTTTTTGTATGTGCAGAGTGTATGTTCTGTAGGATACCCAACAAAATCACATTGGTTTTCTCAGAAACCAGTCACACTGGTTTCAGGGCTCTCTAGTCTAGATCCAGAAGTACTTGTTTTGCTTGGAGCATACACATAAAAGCTCATGAAATGATAAAACTTAGCAAATGTAAAAGAGCTAGCAATTCCGCTAGTGAAAAATTGCCCAAATGTTGTTTCATGAAAAACTGTCGAGATGGAGAACAAGATTGTGACCCAACACCTTTGAGAACTCCACCCTGCATAATCCACCCTGCTCTTGGAAACTGACCATGTTCATTTGCCTATAAAATGCTCTGGAGAGTCCTACAAACACACACACACACACACACACACACACACACACGCACACATGCACACAACTAATCATTTCCAAAATATCTCATAACTTCTGAAGGTTCACTATTATTTCCATGAAACAAGCACCAAGAAAGTTTCTTTCTAACCAGTGCACATTGCTAGCCACTCTGGATTCTTTGGTGTTTCCAAATTGAATAACAAACAGAGGGGAGCAACTAGAAAGTCATGTCATCCAGGAAAGATCATAGGCATACTGTATGAGCAGGGGGTATTAGCTACAAATACAGACAGCCTAGGATCCTTTGATTTAGCCACTGATTACTGCCTTTGCATTTTTCAATTATTATCTTAAGAAATTACTCCTTTAGCTCAGGGTAAAAAAAATATTCTTTAGGTAAACTTTTCTGATTGTCACATTTTAGCAAAACACAGTTTTTAACTGGCAGAATGCAAGTAACAACAGAATTAATTTTAACAGCTTTTAAATGTACAGTTCAATGACATGAAATACATTCCCATTGCTGGGGCAACCGTCACAATGACCATATGCAGAACTCTATCTTCTTCCGAATGTGCAACTCAGAACCCACTAAATGAATCCCCCTTTCTCACGTCTCCCGTTCCTGGGAGGCCACTGTTCTCCTTTATGCTTCTCTGAATTTGACTACTCAAATAGCATCATGCAGCACTTGTCCTTGTGTGACCACTTTACTTTCTTGGTATAATGTCCCCAAGATTCACCCATGCTGTAGCACGTATCAGAATTTCCTTCCTCTGTAAGGCTGGATTATTTCATTGTATGTGCATACATTTGGTTTAGCCATTCACCCCTTCATGGACACTCAACTCACTTCCACCTCTGACGCTTGTGAATAACACTGTTGTGAATGTGTATTTAGGTATCTGCCAAGGACCTTGCTTTTCATTCTTTACTCTTTTGGGTACAAACCTAGAGGCCAAATTTCTGGATGCTATTGTAATTATTTTTTTAATTTATTGAGGAACTGCCATAGCAACTGTATCAGTTTAAATGCCACCAACAAAGAGCAAGCATTTTGAATATTCTAAATTCTTGCCCACACTTGTTGGGCATCTTTTCATGTACCTTTTACATAATTTCTGTGGAGAGATGTTTATTCAAAATTTTACCCATTCCGTATCCAGGGTTTTGTTGTTGCTGCTGCTGCTGTTGAGTTGTAAATTGTAAAAAATGGTAACGTTTTTAATTATTAGCCTGTCCTAAAGGTGAGATGTGAAATTTACTACGAGATAATGAATTCGCATGACTAGAGAGGTCTTCAAATAGAAACTAAAATTGTACATCTTTGTTATTCATTGAATTTCTATATTAAAAATATTTAAAGCTGGGCATATAACTTAGTGGTACAGTGCTTGTCTGGCACACATGAGGCTCTGAAGTTGACCTCTAGTACCACAAAAAGTAACATAGAATTGTTTCAGTTTCTCTCTGGATGTCCCCACAAAGCCTCATGCACTCGTAAGTGAGGCTTTTTTGGAGGTGGCTGAATGCAGGATATATGATACTTAGATCAAGGGTGTGTGGTGTTACATGAGCCCTCTGACTGGTTTATCGTGGTTCTGGGTGTGGATAATTGGAAGCCCCACGCTGTGAGTGGGTGGCACCACCCAAAAGGCTCACAGTCTAGATGGGATACAAGCGAAAGGAAGGCTTGCCGGTGTGGTATTGCTGAAGCCTGCTGCCTCCTGCCTGCCTGCCTTGCCATGGACTACTTCTCTTCTGTGATGCCCCTCTGCTAAACCACCCTGCCTTAGAGCCAGTCAACTATAGACTGAAACCTCTGTAGACTGAGCCCAAACCTCTCCTCCTTTAACTTGAGGGTGGTGAGAAAAAATAAGACAAAATAGGTAACATTAAAAATGTTCACCATACAGTTACATTCATTTATTGATGCATCTCCTTGAACTTCCACTAATACAGTCTCAATCATTCATTTGAAAAATACTTATGAAGCACCTACTATGTTACAGAACTACCCTGGGCACTGGGATATAGCAATGAATAAGACGGTCTTTAGGACTGATGAACTTTCATCGTGATACATGAGGAGACAGGAAAGGGGGAAATAAGTTGTTACAGTATTTTGAAATTACAAATATCTGAAGAAAGAGAATTTCTAGTCACAGCAGGACACCAAAAAGACATGAGGCAAGAAAATGCTTTGTGTCTTCAATAAACCATGAAGGTTAGTATTGCTGAGAGTCATCAGTGTAACAGAACCCAGTGTGGGATTGTGATGTCAGTTTGACTTGCGTTAAAAACTACATAGGAGATTAATAGAGTGACACCAACCAATAGGCTTGTAGCTTGGGCAGAATGAAAAAGGAAAGAAGGAAGACTCTCTGGTCTTCACCACTGGCTTCCAGTGTTGGTCCCCACTGCCCTTCAGCTTTCAGTACAGATTCTTCAGCCTTACAGGGTAGACACGTTGGCTTTGAGACATAGATTTACACCAGTGACTCCACCAGTGACTTCCAGCCCTTCAACCTTTGACTGCTACTGAATCCTCCAACTCTCCAGTACATAAGCTTTTTGGATTCTTCTACCTCTGTTTCCTCAGATTGCCACTGGACCTCTTCCCCTTCTGATCCTGTAAGCCTACCTAATAAATCCCTTGTATAATTACACATGTATTTGATATAGGTCCCATTCCTCTAGTAAATGTTAACTAACAGAGTCAGAATTTAAGTAGACAGAGCATAGAACACCATTGAAGGAATTTTAGATATTATTCTAAAGATAAAGAGAAACCAATAAAGTACTTCAAGCCATGACAATACATGATCAGACTTAGACTTTAAAAAGATCATTCTATCTGTTATCTATAGAAATTTCTTAACCCAGAAAAAATGCTACTCCTCTAGCAGTTATCACATTGACCTACAATTTTGTTTTTTGTTTATTTTCTTGTTTCTGCCTTCTCCATTAAACTCTAATTTCCTTAAAGTTTAAATGCAATTTATAGCCCTAAATTCTAGAACACAGTAATAAGTTAAAATATATTGAGTAGATAATTAATACTAACAATTTTGTGGGGTATGTAGAATATATTTAAGAATAGTATCCTCATCCTAAAATGAGAAGACCCAGTTAGAAGGGAAGATGCTCCAAGCTATTCAGAGATTGAAGATGGTCCCAAAACCAGAGCCAGCTGTCCTGGAACTATGTGGGAGGTGAGAGTTCAATCACTTATTCACTCAACAAAAACTCACTGAGCTCTTACTAAGTGCCTGGCTCTTGCTGGACTTTGACAATTCAGTGGGATATAAAACTAAGAGCTTACACTCGTGAAATTTTCATTGTTTATAACCTCACTGTTACGAGTCTTTAAGATTTTACAACATGATACTCTAATATGGGGAAAGTACACCCCCAATTTGCATACAAAGGAAAAGCAAAACATCTAGAAATGGAAGAAAAAGAACCAAGGAGAAATTACTTCACTTCCTAGAGACAAATGTACTCATGCTTTCAGAGTCTGCTCTTTGCCAGCAACTATTGGTCAAGAGGATGGGACACATATCGAGAAGCCGATTGCCCAGAGATGTCTCTAACATGTGCTTACTAAACACATCTTCTCTTCACCCTCCCCTTGCCCGTGCTAACTAGAAGGCTTGTTTGCATCCCTTTCACTGTGAATTCTTCCTCCTTCCCTTTCTGTGGAAACCCTGCCCATCAGCATTAGTCAGTTCTGGCTGTCCTAACAAAATTCCACAGACTAAACAATAGAAATCCATTGTCTCACAGTTTGAGGGGCTGAAAGTGAAGGATCAAGACATTAGCAAATTTAGTTTTTGGTGAAGGCTGTCCTCCTGGTTCCTGGAAGGCCACCTTCTTACACGTCCTCACATGGCAGGAAGGGAGAGAGTGGGCTGTCTCTGGTGTCTGTTCTTACTAATCCAAGTGGATCAAGGATCCACTCACATGGTTTCATTTGAGCTGAATTACTTCTTTAAAGTCTCCATCTCCAAATATCATTACACTGGGCGTAAGAATTTCAGTGCAGGAATTTGGAGGTAAGGAAATCATAAACCTTCGCTCTGTAGTACCATCAGTCTTAGTTACTATTTTTTTGCTGGGACACAATACCTGACACCCACAACTGCCAGGAAGAGGTTTACTTTTGCTCACAATTTCAGAAGTTTCAGTCCATGCTTGGCAGGCACAAATGCAGAAATGACATGGTACAAGTGGTCGCTCATGTCAGAGTCCAGAAAGTAGAGAGAAAGGAGGAGCCAGGGAGGGAGAAACATCCTCCCAAGTCCTGCTCCCCACGTCCTTACTCTAACCAGGCTCCACTTCCCCATAGTAATTCAACTACGAGCCCATCAGTGGCCTCACCCCCCCCCCCGAGTGCAGAACCCTCAAGATCCAGCCACCTTCAAACCACATGAAGTTTCCAGGGGACACCCGGGTCTGAACCACAGCACCATCCTTCAAGGCTTAGCTTCTTGGTAAAATCCAAATCAACCCAAAACCCCACTAATGAGCAATTAACTTTTTCAAAACTCAGCACAAAAAATCATTTGAATAATCTATTCCATACAAGACTAATTTGTGAAATAATAGCACTGATGCTTCTGAAAAGAAGAAATCAGACCTTCGACTTTAGTTAAAATGTCCTACCACCTGGCAATGGAAGACAGGGGTGAGGGGGGATCAGGTGAAGCAACACGGAATAAATGAATGAATGGTCGGTCACTATTTCTCCATCTGCTGCTCAGCTAAAAGGCACAAAGTCGCTTCGTATCAAGGGACAGCCTCCAGCACGGGCAGTGCAGGGCACTCTGCCCAGTGCTGTTGGCTATGGCTCGATTCTTCTGAAGGAAACATCAAAGGGGAGACAGGCAGACCTGGCACACAGAAGCCGGCCCCTCACTCCTTCCTGACAACTCCGACAGCAAAGTGCCAGCATGAGCCTCTCTGAGCGCTGGGGTTAATGTGGCCATTTAGAGATAGAAGGAGGAGATTAGGGATGTTGAAAGGGGAAGGTTTTATGCTTTGCTTTTGATCCCTGTTTGGCACTCCCCAGAGTTGCCATGTGCCCCACACCTGATAAATACTGTTTTATAAACAGCAAAGAAGAGAATTTAAAGCCATAAATCTATCCCCACTCCTTGTCTTTTTATGGATCTAAAGGGTAATTAAAACCATGCTCTCTCGCTTTGCAAATGAAGCCTCTTCTTTCCGACAGCCTCCATCTCGAGTGAATTTAAGGGCAGTGTCCATGCAAAGGGCAGACGTGGGTTGATGCTGCCCAGGCTTCTGCCCAGGCCTTAGGGAAGCTTCTGGCTTGTAGGTCACAGGGCGTGTACACACCCAGGGGCCATGGTCACGAGCAGGGACCTCTGCGCGGCTCTGTCTGGTAGTTTGAACTTGGTTGATGCGTGGTGGTAATGAGGCCCAGGTCAAGATTCGTTCTTCCCGGAAAGGGGGAAAAAAACTTTATTCTTTATCCTTTGGCCGTCCACTTCTGCCCCAAGTTTCAACCACTGTTTTTTTATTTATGTATAGACACTGAGAGATTGAGAAATGAAGTATGAATAAATCGAGAGTACCAGAAAAACTATGCAGAATATTGTATAGTCATTTAAAAAGATCGTCAGAAAGGCTGCTTAGTATCAGGGAAAGTGTTTGTGATGCAGCCCTACGCAGAAGGAGAATAATACAAAATGTGCCCCCGTTATGATGGCAGAAAGTAAAATTAAATCATTTTTTACAATTTATTTATGATTGTCAAATGATACGTGTGCACATGTTTGAAATAAGGAACACTTAAAAAGGAAGACACATAAAGGGCTTCATTCATTTCTCTCCTAGGTCTACCCCGCCCCCAGCAAACACTTTCAACCCTTTAGAATTGAGGGGTAAAATTAGTGTCATAGTCAGAGCTCTAGGTAATAGAATGCTTTGGCTTTTACTTTTTATTTTATTTATTTCTTTACTTACCTTTTATTAGCTCATGTTTGCAGAAAATAGCTTTACACTCCTTGCGTGGAGTTGGTACGTGTACATAATACATTTTTATTAGTTTTGTAATCCTTTCCTCTGCTTTCTGCACCTCTTGATCCCTTTCCATTTGGAAAGATCTATCCCTCTACTTCCTAGTGTCTATCTCTTATTCTGCACTTTGTCTATAATTTGGGTTTCCTATGTAAGAGAAGCCATGTAGTATTTAGGCTTGTGTGTCTGATTTGTTTCACTTAACTTTATGGTCTTAAGGTTCATTACATTAGATGAATTCAACCCCACACAGTCTCACTCTATACCTAATCTCTTATGTCATAAAAATTAGGCCATCTATTTTTTACCTTTGTATAATTACTTGTTATTATGACACTTTTTCTTCTCATTCTAATAACTCAGGGTCGTACCTGGCCATGTCCTAAGAGTCTGGCAGGTGTTAACAGCCCTGCTGCTCCCACTTCTCTGCTCCCACCTCCACCTCCTGCCTCCCCATTCTCACATGTGCACCTCACCTTTCTCACTGTCAAAACTGAAACCAGTTCCATCCAGGTCTCCAAAAGCCAACCAGAAATGTCTCTGTAATCATGAGTACATCAATAGCATGTACTGCAAAACTCAGAAGAATTTGCACGATTACAGCACTTTCTTTTAATGCTTCCTGCTTCTGTGAAATTTTTAGATTCTGGCTTTTTAATATTTTGTCTTTTATCTTTTACAGTACTTTCTTACACAGACTTCTGCCGAGGCCTCTTGTCCTGTTTCTATTTAGGGCTGTGCTCTCTGGGCCTTGTGTGTTGCTCTCCCCCTCCCCCCTTTCCATAGCTGCACCATATGTCTCTGCACTGGTTTAACCCCTCGTTTGCAGAAGCACTGTAACAGACATGCATCCTTCTTTTTTCTAACTCAATCTTGCGTATGTCGCAGTTGTCTACCCCTGTGTTAACAATCCTGAGCTTCAAAAGTCAATCATGCTGATGTCTTTTGCTTTGTCACTGATTGATTTAGGAATGGGCATATTACCTATTCTAAACTATAAAACATGTGGGAAAAATTGTTGAACGATCTCCAATGAAGTCTGTGATTTTAAAAAGAATTCATAAAAAGAGAGTGACCTTTCTTCCTCTGCCCATTATCATATCTATATGTAATAACTACTTGCAGAAGTAATCTTCTGATGCAAAAGGAATTATCCTAAGAAATATGCATTTCACAAAGCACAATGGGAGGAACTTAAAATTTAAGCAATAACTGGGTCGACTGTATAGCTATCTCTATAGGTTTTTTAAGTGGCTCTGTGTAGACTCAGTTGAGTTGGAATTTCCTGTGCTTTCACTAAAAGGCACCTTACCAAACCTTAACACGTTCTCAAAAACTTTCTAAGAATAAGTAAGTGCAAAGGGAATTTTCTGAATCCTTAAAAGTCAATTTGTATATATATACATCTTTGGTTTAATCATTTAATGGCAGTTTAGTTGGATATAGAATTCTAGGTTGAAAGCTCATTTTCTCTATGAAGTGAAAAGTTATATTCCAACTTCTTTTATGCTGTTTTCTCTCTCTCTCTCTCTCTCTCTCTCTCTCTCTCTCTCCTTCTCATTTCACTGGGCTTTTAGAATCTTCTTTTATTTTTTCCATTGGTATTCTAGCATTTTACTGTGTTTAAGAATGGACTTTTCCATTTATGATATTAGACACTCAGATATCACTACAATTGGAACACATCTTTTAGGTAGTTGTTAATTCACTGATTATTTTAGTACTCAGCATCAGTACTGTAGTCAGTTTTAGACAGTGTGATAACCACTGAGCAAACAAAACATAAAACATCAGGTCTTATCAAAGATCTCTGTCTAAAGAAGAATTAAAGGAAAGCATAGAAGCACAGTGCTTCTGGCTCTCCTCAGAATGTGTGTGTGTGTGTGTGTGTGTGTGTGTGTGTGTGTGTATGTGTGTGTGTGCGCACACGCATGCACTACAAGAAAGCCTAGGTCCACAGGTGCCAAGAAGGGAGGTGTGCGGGAGTAGAAGAATGAGTCTCTGACCCTTACCTAGGGGACACTACCACCAGAACAGATGGCTGGGAGCCTACATTTTAATAATAGGAACCATAACAAAACCTTAAAAGGTAGGAAAGAACCAGGCCTGCCTCAGTGGACATCCATACAGACACACAACCAGCCTTTTCACAAGCAGTTCCTCAAGCACTGAGCCAGCAGGGAGACTGAGGCTCCTCCCACCACTGTGGGCTCCTAGGAGCCCGCCTGAGTAGCACTGTGGAGAATCACAAAAGGGAAAAGAGCAGACGTTTCCCGGAAAGCGTTTAGCAAAAATAAAAAATAAAACAAACAAAAAAAACCCCACTAAAAATCAACTCTTTAAACCAGAATTCCAGTGTATTGTTTTGACAGTTACACAGACACTGGCACACACCTTCAGACCTACTAAATACACAGCGATTCATACAGAAAAATAACCTGGAAGCAGTATTTTCCTGTGCATGTCAACCCTGCACAAATGTGCTGCCTATGGTTGTGCTTTGTGCACATGTACAAACATATACTCGGAACATATCCTCAGCCATGCGGGCAGACCACGCACTCAGTGACCAATTCTCCTAGAGATCTGAAGAGACCAGTCCAGCCCCCGTCCAGGAGGAGCCACCACCCCTGCTCCAGGGAGCTGCTCCTCAGAGCGGGATCCCACATCTGCAGGATTCAGAGTTGTTTCTCTGCCAGCAAATGGGTCTTTGTTTCTTTTGTTTCCCTCTCCTTTTGGACAGCAGTTTTTTTCTTTTCTTTTCCAATTCTCTTTTTAAAAAGTGTCATTCTATTTCCTGCAACCTCTGTGTTACATCTGGGGGCCCAGCGTTGCCACCTCCACCTATCACCTGCCCCTGTTTCTCAAGGGACATAGGCTGAAATTGATCCAGTCTACCACACACACATTCCAAGATGCTGGCTCTGTGGGAGATCTGTTACATAATAACCAAACTTAACAACCCGGAGGACATGGACATCTTCATTTTACCAAGGACAGAACCAAGGCATAGAGAAGTTCAGCTTAGCAAGTTCACACAGCTACAGAGTGAGAACCTGAACTGAACCCCAGTTATTTCTGCCCTAAAAAGTGACCTGCTACCCCACACTGCCTCACCTCACTGCCTCTTAGTTATCTGCTCCTTTGGACCCATCATTCAACTAAGACGCATCTGGGCTGTACTCTCTATGAGAACATTTGTGGTCCGTATGTCTTCATATTTACCTTGCAAAACTTGTCTTCTCAAAATTGCTTCATCATAGCTTTATTATAACCTGGCTTTTGTTTCTTCAGAGCTAACTTCAGCCTCTAGTATAAGAAAAGGATCATTGTGAGAGAAAGAAACAGTTATGCTCCATGTACTGCTCCCAAATTCCTTATCTGTCATGCAACTGAATATTCTCTCTAAGAGAGGTTTTCCATCTTTCTTCTCAAGTCTTCATTTGCCTCTTTTTTAACTCTCTCCCTAATAGAATGGATTTGCTAAATGCTACCAGAAGAACAAAGACAATGACTCAAACTCAATGATCAATGTAAAGACACTGAGTCCGCCAAAACAATGTGTACACCAGGAACAGGAAACATTGCATAAATATTTGAATGCTTGGTTTACAGAGACATCATGAGATGAGTGTAAGCTACCTTTGGGCTCTACGGTTACAAGTGGTACCCAGCTGCTGGCCATCAGCTTCCGACATTAGTGTGGCAAACCGCTAAAGGGTGTATTACTCTTTTGTCAGACTCTGTGTGTGTGTGCATGTGTGTGCCTGTGTATGTGCTGCTGGCTTGCGTGTAATAAATATTCAATAAATGTTTATAGAATGTGCAAACAAATACACATAGTCACATGGGTAATAATAGGTATAGTCTTGTGCTTATATTCTAAGCATCACACATACAGCCAAAAGTCTCCAGTCTTCACAACTATAGAGAAATAACCACACTAAACCAGATTTCTCCAGTCCAGCCGTCCGGCCTGGCTGCATTTGAGCACTGTAGGCACCTGGAAGTTATGATCAAGCAATGCCATGTATGCTTACATTGAAAGTTTAAAAAGTTTGCACAGTAAAAGACACACACTAATCCCCTCCAAGGTACACCCCTCACTCTGAGCACATTTATCCCATCATCCTTGGCTTCTGAAGCAGTTCTGAATGTCTTCTTTTGTGATTGGCCTCATGAGACATGATGAAAAATACAGTGGCAGCCGTTGCTGAGCCCCATCCAATGGAAAACCAAACTCGGAAAACCACTGCAGCGCGTCCTCATTCACCAGAACCAGCACTGCAAATGCTGGCGCTTCCTCAAAGTCAAAATGACCATGATATGTAAATATTTTGAACCAATTCAGTTCAGACACAATAGTACAACCAAAGACACTCCTTGAAAAGAACTTCCAGCACTGCCTAAGAAGGAGGTAAGGATGGTAGAATCAACATGTTCAAAGTGAGGGGTAGTATTTTGAGGGAGTAATAAGTGCAATGACTCTTTCATTGTAATAAGCCATAACAATTAGTAACTCACCACATTTTTTGGAACCAACCTTGTAATTGCCTTCCTCATGCCCCTTCGTCCCATTTTACAGTCTTGTTTGGGTTTGTGTCTGTGCTGTGAATGTCTGAATTGTTTAGCTTTGCTGCAAAAGGGAGACCTATCTCAGTGGCCCGCACTGCTTACCTGCTGTCCTCTGTTCCTCCTTATCTGCAGCACCATGTGTTTGACCTCTGTGATGCTGACACTATTTTCCCATCGCTTCCTGGAGTGAGGAAACAGCTCCAACACTGGAAAGTGAGCCAAGCTCAGCTCTCCTCCCCCAACAGTCACAGCTGGTGAATATCCATGGACAATTGTCTAGGGTGTAAACACTCCTCCAAAAGGATTAAGTGATTCCTATTGTATTCTCAATTGTAATCCCTTATAATACTGTGATTCAAATATTATAATCCCTTTTTTTGTCCTCTCCATGGTCTGGGAAGTTTATAATCATAATCCCATTGAAACATTATTGGAATCCTGGTGCGTTAATCTCAATCTACCACTTCCAGTGCAACTCACGATGAGAATAAAGACACTTAGACATATCCATAATTATGGGCAGCCAAGGAGTCCTGAGTCTGGTCCAGGCGAGGATTTACAGAACAAAGGTCTTGATCCAAGGAATCACCCATCATTTATTAACTAGTAAAGAAGGAAGTTACTCAAGGATGAGGGATGGTGAGTATGGCAGCAATGATGTGAGTAACTGCGCTGAGTTGGCCAGGTGGAGAGAAAACACCTCTGTAATACGCAGGAAGAAGGCTATGCAGAAATCTGTATAACTCAACAAATTAGCATTTGAATGATTAAGCAGGCTTTGCTTCCATTTCTGATGTGTACACTTGGGAAGTCATAGCCTCTCATCTTGAGACATGAACGCAGTTGACATTTCTGGAGCTGTGTGCCTCTGCCATCCCGCTGTGCTCAACTGTTTATAGGAACCACAATGTGAGGAAACACAAAGCTGTGGGCTGGCTTCAAGGATGACGTATCAGCATCTCAAGTAGCCTTATTTGCATTGCTCAGAGCCAATTAAAGGGAAAAATGTAGCACAGACAGCTCTATACATATCAGTACATGGGGACAGGGCTCAGTTTAACGCTGAAGCAATTGTTTTGCTTTCAAGGAACATCATGTTTGCCTCCTACAATCCCCACCCACTTGGCCTCTGCCCACCCTTAGGTTTCCCACATGCCTTTTTCATCCCCACAGTCACAGGCTCAGTTCACTCTCCCTTTCCTTCTAACACATTCATTTATGTAAGCTGTTCATCTATGTTACTATGACTGGATGTGTACTGGAGATGTAATGGGGGCACACGCATGGGCGCATGCATACACACACGCACACTCCCTGCATCCTTTCTCACCCAGCCCATGCCCTCCTCTTCCAGCAAGCTTAGCAGATAGTCACAGCCTCCACAGGCTCTCCTTTCTGATCTTTCATAGCATTTAGAGTTGGTGTTGCACAGTTTGTCACCAAATCTTCCCTTTCGCAGGTTTGCTGTGGTTTCATGCAGGTTAGTTCTACCTTCACAATGAGATGACAAGCCCTGAAGGCCAAAGACCACATAGTCTAGTCCCACTGTATTTCCCCAATGGCCACTCGTATAACTCCAAAGACTCTTTAACCCCTTCATCTGGTACTTTTTTGAATGAAGTTTTTTAATGCAAACTTTGGGATAAAGGACAAATTGGTGTGTAATAAAATTTCTGTAAGGAAGAAAGAAGGAAAAATATATTCTTTCTCCTTTTTGTTGTACACAATTCAGCTCTGCACCTCATTGTGTCCCATCCACTATGACTCACATGACTGAGTAGGAGAGGCAGGAGTGACACCTTTTAAAAAACACCCAGGCGATACATTAATCAGAAGCCTCCTTGAGTTCCCACCAGCTGAAGACCTAGTGCATCTAGCAGCTTGGATTCTGCTGAGGCATTGAATGCTGACGTTCCAAAACGGCAGAGAGCTCAGAGTGAGTGCACCTTCACGGCCTACAGGCACGGATGACAGCAGAGCAGGCTAGGCTGGGAGGAGCTGGGCAGGGACAGGACAGAGGTCCGCAGAGTGTGGTCGGAGAGTAGAGAGGGGCCTTGGGGATGGAAACAAAAAGAGTCTCTCTGTCCTGACAGGAGCACGGACAAGGTGAAGGGGGAGATGGCTGAGCCAGGCCAGTGACCCAGGAGGTCCTGCCAGAAGCAAGAACAGACGAGGAACAGAAGCTGTCAGTGACCTGGGGGCATGGGAGATGACCCCAAGTGAGACGTACTGTCCTGGGCACCGCCTCACTGGGCGGGGCACTCAGGAATTAGGGCTGGGAAGCCGCAGGCCTGGATCGCTGACCAGAGGCGCAAAACGCTTTGTGTTTTGTCAGTGAGCGGAGGGCCAACAAACAGACACTGCGCTTGCTTGTTATCAGCTCAGGGTCCCCACACATTCTGATCGATGAGACACAGTCATTGTGTTCCAGTTGCTTATTAATCAGCCATCCCAGCACCAACAGAGCTTGAAATTGGTGCCTTTTTCCTGAAAATGATAAAGAAGACTGGATCTGGGGTGCTGGGTGCTGGGGGCTCTGCAAGGAGGAATCAGAGAAGCCTGAGCTCATATCTAAAAGATCCCATAATCCGTGCTGCGTGATCACCGGCCACAGTCTGGGCCTTGCTGCTGCGTTTAGTTGTAAGCAAAGCGAGGCACTGGAGAAGTCAGCTGTCCTTCCACTCCTGATGGCCTCTCCTGGCAACAGGAAGGCGCAGTCCTGAGCCACCCCCCTCTGTAAGAAGGCCAGCAGGGACTGCTTTACTCTAGGACATGTGTTCACAAGGCCCCGGGAGACACCCGCTCCCAGACCTAAGTCAACACAGGGCTCCGCAGAGACCCCGATGCCACTGTTAACAATAATTAAGACTTAGTGTTCTAGGGTATAAATATCTGCTTCCAACCCTGTATCTCACAAGATTATCATGTTATTTTGTAATCCCCATTGTGAAGAGGAAGCCAGGGTTGAGAGAAAGTAATTTGCTCAAGAGTCACTCAGCAATTAAGTGACAAAGTTAATTCTCAGAGAGACATTACAGCCTCTCTCAGGCCTCCATCTTCTACCAGTTCATTCCTCCCTTCCAGGATGCTTCCTCCTTCCCCAGCAGACACGCGTGCATTGCCAGTCCCCAGATTAAATGTCACCTTTGCAAGGCCCCTGCAAACCTTTCATCTGGTGAGTTGCTCTTTCATCTAAGTTGTCCACCCGTGTTTGTTGACACTACATTAGGGCATAGTGACTTTTATTTATTTGTATTAAATTTAGTGGTTCAATTTAGATACACATATTGATTCATACATTCATCAGAGGGAATTTTTACCTTTGCATGATCTATCTTAGTTCCTCTCTTTTTTCCCATTCCCTTCCCTGCCCTTCAACTCCTCTTCCCTGCTTTTGTACAAAATTTTGTTCCCATTTTATCTTGTTTTTCTTTTCCCTTCCTCATCCACCCCACTCCCCTTTAATTCTGAACCATTTCTTCATTTCACAATATCTAATATACATTTTGGTTCTTATTTACACTTTCAGTTTCTCATACCAGAGAGATAGTGAGATATTTACAGATGTGTATTTATTTCACCTAAGAGTATGGTCTCCAGATGCATACATTTACTTAAAGATGTCTCAAGTATATCCTTTATGGCTGAGTAGTACTCCATTATATTAAAAAAATCTTTTTTATCCATTCATCCATTTATGGGCATTTGGGATGTTTCCAAGGTTTAGCTATTAGAGCTTGTGTTGCTGTAAACATTGCTGTGTATATTGCTATGGTATGACGTTTTTAATTCTTTTGGGAAAATACTCAGAAGGGGATTAACTGGGTGAAATGGGCCTTCTAGTGCCAGACTTTTGAGACATCTCCACACCAATTTCCACAGTGATTGTACCAATCTACACTTCCACCAACAGTGGTTTCTTTTTCCCCAGAGACTCACCAGCATTTGTTATTGATCGATTTCTTGATAATAGTCATTCTTTCTGGAGAGGGATGGACTTTCAATGTTTTTATTTCATTTGTATCTCTTGAATGAGCAGTGATGTTGAACATTTTTTCATATATTTGTATGTCGTTTATGCTTCTTTAGAAAACTATGAATTTCAGACATCCATTTTTGGACTGAGTCTTTAAATTTGGAGGTTCTGATTTTTTCAATTCTTCATGTGTTCTCAGCATTAATCCTATGTCTAAGAACAACTGATTAAGACTTTTTCCCACTCTGTGGGTTGTCTTTTCACTCTTGATGATTTATTTTCCTATGCAAAAGCTTTTTAGTAAGATGAGATCCCAGTTGTTAATTCTTTGTAGTATTTTCTGTGCCATCAAGGTTTTGCTCATGAAGTTTTTGCCTACACCTGTGTCTTCAAGACACAAAATCTATTCTTTTTCCCAATAGATTTAGAGTTTCTGTTTTAATATTTAGATCTTTAATCTATTTTTACTTTAGGCCAGGTATAGCAGGGCACGCCTATAATCCCAGCACTTGGTGGGCTGAGGCAAGAGGATTGCTGCAAGTTCAAGACCAAGCTGGGCTACAAAGTGAGTTCAAGACCAATTTAAACTGCGTAGAGGGCTGGGGGCTGCTCAGCGGCATAAGCCCCTGCCTGGCAAGCTCTAGGCCGTGAGCTCGATCCCCAGTACCAAAAAACAAAAACAAAAAACTGCATAGAAAAAAAAAGTCTCAAAACCCCTCAAAAATTTTGGTTTTAGTTTGGTGTATGGTGAGAAACATGGATTTAGTTTTAGGCTTTGGAATATGGAAAGCCAGTTTTTCCAGCACCATTTGTTAAAGAGGCTATCTTTCTTTCAGTCAACACATCTGGCCTCTTTGTCAAAGATAAGGTGCCTGAATGTGTTGGAGTTATGTCTGTATCTTCTAATCTGCTTCACTCATCCTCAGTTCTGATTTTTTGCCAGTACCATGCTGATTTTATCATTGTTTCAAGTCAGGGACTGAGATGCCACCTGCCTTGCCTTTGTTTCTCAGAATTGCTTCTGTTATGTTAGATCTCTTCTGATTCAAAATGAATTTTAGGAATATTTTCTCTAGTTCTGTGAAGTATGATAATGACATCTTGATTGGTTCATTATACAATAAATATGCATAACGATTTTGGGAATATAGCCCTTTTTTCAAAGTTTGTTCTTCCTACCCAGAACAAGGGCTATCGTTCCATTGTCTGATATCCTCTTCGATCTCCTTTTTCAGATTTCTGTAGTTTTCAATGTAGAGATCTTTTACTACCCTCTTTACATTGATTCCTAAGTATTTCAATTTTTTTGGAGTTATTATGAAGGGTGTAGTTGCATTGTGACTTAGCACATTGCTATGTCCCTATTTTTGCACAACCACTATAAATTTCCTGAGGATTTTGGCTGTGTTTTCTCTATCCTAGCATCTGATACAGTAGTTGACATATAGTAAGTGCTTAGTGTTTGTAGCATCCAATTGTCTCTTGCTGTAAATCTCAGGTATTTTCCACAATAGCAAATTTCTTTCCTATTCTAGCCCTCCCCAAGAAACTAGAGTTTCACCACCAAATATTATATTGTAGACCCCTATTGTTATCTATGTGAGGGCCATTGCAAAGCCCCAAAAGCATGATGTCAGGCATGGTAAGAGATTAACTGTGATAACTAAAAACAAAATGAAAGATTTATAACTGTAATGGTTTGTGTTTAGATATCCCTCCAATGCCTCATGCAGTCATAGGTTGTTTTCAGAGGTGACTAAATCTATAATGAATGATACTGGAATTAAGGGTGTGTGATTAGCAAATCGTCCACTGACTGGTTTGGCATAGTTCTGGCCAGGATTAAGTGCCACATCTAGCCTAGGGTAGTAGCTCACATACAACACAAGAGACAGAAAGAGTCTTATCTCTCTCCCTTGTAGATACCACAAACTGGTTCTCCTCTGTGATGCTCCTCTGCCAAACCAGCTTGCCTTGAAGCCAGTCAGTTACGGACTGAAACCTCTACAAACTGTGAGTTAAACTTTTCCTTCCTTAACTTGCTGGTGTTGGGTATTTTGTCTCAGCAACAAGAAAGTAATTAAAACAATAAAAATAGCCAGTAAGAGAAGTTGTTTAAAATTTATGAACTATTTCTGAAATTTTCTATGTAATATTTTTTGGCTCTTGGTTGACTATGGGTAACTGAAACTTCAAAAAGCAAATGTACACAAGGGGATGACTCATCTCGTTCTTGCTGACTTACAGCTCATCAGATCAAGGTGCCTAAGTAAAAACAACACGCTCTCTCATAACCAGGGTCTGCTTTAATGTGGTGGGCAGGGCTAAAAACACAAATGGAGAACAAGGCAGCAGAAGTCTAAATATTCGAGCACTCTCTGTGACACTCACTGCCCAGCAACTAAAACATGTCTTATCCTTCTACTCTGTGACATTTACCTTCATGAGTTCTTCTCACGTCAGTCCAAACTCATGACTCTCAGTCTCCCATGAACTGTGCACCAGAACACAGAAGCACAGAGAAAGCCCACGCTGTGCCTTTCCGCCCTGCTCCCGCTGTCCTGCTGGCTTTCAGGCTCTATCTGAAGGCCATAAAGAGCCCTGCCTCAGTCACTCTTGAGCCTGAAGAGACTGATACAGTCTGCCTTACACAGAACACAGCCTAGAAAGAGGCCCAGGAAAACCCTTAAAGAAGGCTAGTGCTCATGCAGACAAGGAATTATGGGAGTATCCTGCCTATAATGTAGAAAAGTTGGTATGAATTCCAGGTAGGTACTCAACACAGAGATCTCAAAAGCAGCACCTTGCTGCTTTTTTGTGTAGAGTGGTGGTGGCTTTACCTCCTCTTAAACTTGTATTCCTTTCCCACCAGAAGGAGGAGGAGGAAGAGGAGGAGGAGGAGAAGGAGAAGGAGAAGGAGGAAAAGGAGAAGGAGCAAAAGGAGGAAAGAAAGAAAGAAAGAAAGAAAGAAAGAAAGAAAGAAAGAAAGAAAGAAAGAAAGAAAGAAAGAAAAGAAAAAAGAAAAGAAAAGAAAAGAAAAGAAAAGAAAGACAATTTATTTGGAAATGGCCAACAGTTTATGGTTCAAATTTGTGCTCCATTAATGATGGAACTGAATCCCTAAAAATGGCCAGTTGCTGTCCCCGAAGAGGTGGGAGAGCCCAGCCTGCTCCCTCGGGCCTGGCCGAACTGAAACCGGCTTAGCTCCATGTTATCTGTCCTGTTCTAGTTACTGAGATAATAGATGTGATGTGGGAAGGAATTGCAGGCACTCACAGCCCGCGCATAGACTCTGCTTTTCCAGTATTTTCCCTGATAAACGGAGAGGAGAAAAGCTGGAAAAAACCTGTGCTTGTATCCTTGCCAATGACTTTCCATTTGATGGGGGGAGGAGGAGCATAGCAAAAGATAAAGAAAATGGTACGAATTCAGTTAGCGACAGGGTTAAAGACCAACTGTTTGATGCTCTGGAAGCCCTTACAGCTGCCTCCAAATTTAAAAAAAGAAAAAGAAAAGAAAGAAGGAAAAGAAAGAAAGGAAGAAAAAAAGAAAGAAGAAAAGGAAAGAAAAGAAAAAAAAATTTATCCTTTTCCAACAACTTGCAGAAGGAACAAGAGTGCTCCTTTGAATAAAGGGCAGAACCTAAGTCTTTCTAGAAAATGAGTCTCAGAGGACACCAGTGCCTCTGGAGCTGAGAACGGGCTGCTCTGGTCATTTTCCTGCTACTAGGTCATCCCACAGGGCCTCCCATCCTCTGCCTGTGGGGATAAACAGAGCAGACAGACAGCGCATGGGTGGATGTGGGGGTGGAATCACAGAGCTCAACTCCATCCAAAGCTGGGCAGGAACAAGAACCACACTATGGGGCAGGGGAGGCACAAACCTCTGCCTCCTCCCTGTTCGCTCCAGCTCCCAAAGACCGGATGGCTTCCTAGTGAATTTAATTCATCATTTTGGATTCATCAATTTTTAAGATTATTTTGAAAAAAATCATCAGCCAAAATCCTAAGGCCTTGCCAGGCTGAGTCACTTCTGGTTAGGTAATCACTACTCGGATCCTGGAGATCATTCCTGCCATGGAGAGACATAACTAAAGGAACATCTGTAGGGTTTTGCTTGTGGTATGGTGCCAGAGTTTCTCCAAAACGTCAAAACATCTTAAATTGATACATGCATGTCAGAAGGTAAAAATGGTATGATTATTAATTTTGCAGAATGATAGCATTGTGGTTTTTTGTTTGTTTTCCTGTTTTCAAACCTTTGATTTAGAATCTTGTTAGTACAAAATAAGCACATTTTCTCTCTGCCACACCTTCTTGAAACAAAGGACATTGGTACCAGTATTTTAATACTAATGTTAATTTGTGTGTTTTTCCATCACCTATGCTATGCATCTGTGCGGTACTGGTGTGTTGGTTGAGTGGGGCAAGTGTGTTGTAAGATGGGAAGAAGGCCACCTTCGCTTGTCAGTGTGGAGCTGGTTTGAAGGGAAGCTGGCAACAAGGGAAGATTTCAGTTTCTACAGAAGTTTGTATTCTCCGGTCCCAGTAAGAAACGAAATAACAGAAGTCAGGAATAGAAAAAACTGATAGACTGATGAGAATTTTTAAAGGGTTCCAAGCCAGTCTGCGGAATCAATGGACTATATTTGAGATAAATTAACTTTCAAGTCCCACATGTTAAACTACTACGGCCTCTACGAAAAAGCAGTTGTGTGGGTGATATTCGTACTCATTTTACAGACCTCCTCATCTCATCTAGAATAATTAAAAGACACCCTTCAGTCAAGGCCTTAATGATTTCTTCCCTCCCAAAACTACCTGTCATGTGCATAATCACACAGTACACACACACACACACACACACACACACACAGTGCCTTGTGCAAGCTATGAACCCTATGTATAAAGCTCTATCATTATAGTAAAAGATAAGTTTCTAGAAGGTAGAGGTTGTATTTCTTGTCAAACTGTTAGCTCCACAGTCTCAAGCCGTCCCAGGCACAAGCATATACTTAATAAGCATTTGCTGAGTACACAGGATGAGACCAGCTGGTGGGATAAGACCAGCTGGTGGGATAAGACACTGCCTATGCACAGCCTTCCCTTTGGCATATTGGATTTGTGTTCATGACTTTGTTCCCGAACATACAGACGGCTTGTGTGGGTTTTGTCTTCATTCAGGAGCAAAAGAAGAAAACCAACAAATATTGAGTGTCTGTTAGAAACTTTACTTGTACTCATTTACCTAAAAGAAGCCAATGGTATAGCAAAAAATAAGGCCCAGAATGGTACTGCAGTTTCAAGAGATGCACAACTGATCCACGTTATTAACAAAATTTGCATTCATTTCTTCAGGCTTCCAAGGACCCTGTTACTTCGGGTTGTGTGCTCTCCCCTAATGCTTCCTGGGAAGCTGAGTAGTCTTTCATTTTACTAAAATGAAATTCCTAAAGTTCTCTTTTAAAATAAAAGTTTTTTTTTTTAATCTCCATTCACAAAAAGGGGAAAAAAAAAAGAAAGAAAGAAAACTTCCTCTGACCAATGGAAAAAACAATCCATTGCTTTGCTTGCTGGCACAAGTCCCAGTCATGTGGGCCAGGCTGTGAAAGAGAAGGAGAAAGATTCTCATGGAAAGCAAGCACTCCACCCACTCATATTTGTGTTTCTCTGAGGTTAACCCAGGGCCCCGCCACCACCACCCAGCACATCACTTTGGTGACTGTTCCCACCATCAGCCTCCAGATAGCAAAGAGGGCTGAGCCATTAGAATCTTATCACCCCTATTAAAAGATAAAACCTCAAATTCAACTCTTATCAATAGAAGCTTCACGCACACCATTCAGCACTTAACAAAGAAAGTAGACAAAATGTTTCTGATCATAGCTCGAGTTAAACCTAGGGCGGCATTTGCCTGGCGGGCTCAGCCTTGAAAAGCATAATTAAAACCAGAGTCATCTGCTTTGTTTTGATACTAGCCAGACCTTCTTTTTAGGAAATATATGGTAATAAAATGGATGAAATGGGGAGTAAAAAGAATGAAATCAACATCCTTTCTAAAAGTCAACCAAATGTTTTGTGAAAATTTCTGTTTCATCTGTAAGGACGGTTTAGAACTAACTTAGGATCCCACCTCTGTGGGTCATGCACACATTTATTCACTCAGTGGGTGCTTTTGCAATGCCTTCCACAAATTGTAATGGAGTAGCCACTAAAATGTAAACCTAGACAAACAGGATCCTTTCGCTCAAGGAGAGGAGAGAATAAGGGGTGTGTAGAATAATTACCCTGGAAGGGAACTCAGCCCCCCTTCCCAGCTTTAACTTGCAATGCAGGTACCTTCTGCCCTCCCACAATACCTTCCCATTACGTTCTCCAATAATCTTGGTGACTTTTAGCCACCCTTTCTCATGGCACCAGAGTGTCCGTGGTCTCTTCTTTTGCTATCAGCCTGCTATGCTGCCTTAATACCTGCCTCTGCCTCAGATCTCAGCCCAGATGTCAGTTTATTCAAAATCCATCAATAGTATCTCCCCCTATAGAAGATGTGTCCCTCCATCTCCTCCTAAAGCATCCTTCCAGTTCCAAAGCATTTACATGCTCTACATTATAATTTCCCGTCTATTTTTCTTTTTCTTCTGCTCTATCAAGGAGCCTAAGAAGGAAACTGTCATGTTACAACTGTTCTGGAGCCTGCCACAATCTACTACGTCTAATAAATGCTCAATAAGTATAGAAAAACAATTTTGTGAAGTATAACTATACGAAACAGAGGGAGGGGCCAGATCTGCTGTCTGCAGGGGAACAGATAGGATCAGAGAAGTCTTCGCAGAAAAGATTATCGAGCCAAGTCTTGAAGAATTGAAATGAATTCACAACATGGACAAGTTTATGGAAAATTCTTCCATAAACACTTGCTAAATTATAAGGAGAGAAATGAACATACAAAGAAATGTAAGTCTACTAATACGGCTGAGGTATGGGATGTGGTAGTTAGCTTCCTGTGTTGCCAGACAGTAGGTGAACATTTTAGGGGTGTGTCTCTGCAGATGTTTCTAGAAACGATTAGCATTTGAGTCAGAAGACCCCTTAGAGAAACTACACCTTCACCAGTGTGGAAAGGCATCATCCAATCCACTTTGGACCAACACAGAACAAAGAGGCAGAGGAAAAGCCAACTCTCTCCCTCCTTTGGAGCTGCACACCCAACACCTCCATCCTTTAGATGTCAGAGTTCTGGGTTCTTGGACCTTTAACCTTCAGATCTGACACTAAGATCCTTCAGTCTCACTCTGGCCCCAGGTGTTAGGACTTTGGACTCAAACAGCCTTATGCCACCCACTTTCCTGGTTCTCTGCCTTGCAGGTGGCACATAGTAAGGATTCTCAGCCTTTGTAATCGTATGTGCCACTTCTTCATAATAAACCCCCACTTAGGCCTGTATATATCTTGTTGGTTTTCTCTCTTTCGAGAACTCTTAACTACTAAGTACGTACAACAGAAGTGGTAAAGAAGTAAAATGAGACTAAAGAAATAAACATGGAATAGATCAGGAATCTTTGCATACAAATATGTATAAGAAGTTTTCAAAAAGTGCCATCATCCGGAAATTAGACAATAACAAATGCTGGCAAGGTTGCAGGAGAAAAGAAACCCTTCTACACCGTTGGTGGGAGTATAAACTAATATAGCCACTATGTAAATCAGTATGGAGATTCCTCAAAAAGTAAAAATAGAAATTTCATTCGTGCCAGCTACTCCCCTTCTAGGCATCTTCCCCAAAAGGTTGAAGTCACCTCACTACAGGAATATATGCCCATGCCCATGTTTATAGCAGTACAATTTATTATAGCAGCTAAAGCTTGGAGAAGCCTATCGGCCTATCAAATGAATAAAGACAATATGGTATTTATACAAAATGGAGCACTAGTATGCTATAAAGATGATCAACTTGAGGAATTAACGGGTTTAAATATCTTATCGTTTCTCTTGTATGAGAAAATCAAAATGTAAGTGACAAAACAAAAACAGAAAGTAGGGAGGTCTTTTTTAAATGGGAAAGAGAATAAGACATGGAAGGAGAGGGAGAGGTAAGAAGGGGAAAGTGATGGGAAAAAGAGAATTGAGGAAAAAAGTGGAAACTTCGCAAATGGGGAAGGATATAAAGGTTGAAAGGAGCAAGGAAGGATGGGACAGCAAGTGGATGAGAAAAGAATTCAGTTGTGTAATGTACACGTGTGGATTCTCTGTGATAGACATAATCATTATGATTGCAAGCATGTACTAATAAAAACAAATAAAACAATAAACAAAATTTTAAAATGAAAAGAGATGTAAATATTGATCATAACCCTTCCCAAGCAGAGATACTGACACCTTTGAGTGATTTACCTTCCAATTCAAGGGCATAAAAATGTTTTTATTGTATCCCATAAACATGCAGTATACATGTTATTTACTGTCTCTCCCTAAAAGCATTTGCTTGTAAAATTATTCTGACAGTATGATAGCACCAACAACACAACACAGAAATACATATAGTGTAAAGGAAAATAATATCCTACTATGAAGCAAAATATATACAGCTTTGTATCACTTATAGAAACACAGGTAATAGTGGAATTTAAGAAAAAAACCAGCCTTTAAGGACACATCTTGAATTGTATCACCAGCCCATGGGGGCTGGGCATGCACAGTACCTTCGCTAGTAATTCCAGTGTCCGTAAAATGTAAGCACTCCTTAAACAAGCTGGACCTGGACCCATGATAACACAAGCTCCCTAGGTCCTTGTTTTCTCATTTGCCTTTACCGATGTGTTATTACTATGAAATGATGGGCTGTAGACCTAGTGGAAGGATGCGCTTTTCTCTTGCTTGCTTTTTGTTCTCAAAGTAAGTTTTACCCCAGTCCACTTGATAGCAGAAGAAGCTGTATGTGACACACACCAAAATCAGAGCAAGCCAGTGTCACTCCAGAAGCTGAGAGATGGATGCATGTGCAAGACAGATGGAAGTCTCTTCTGCAGAAGAGACCCTAGACAAACAAACCATCAGGGCAAGCCGAGAGGTGTTGGACTGGACACAACAGCTAACGTTCTGATTACTGAGGGACATCAGCGAACTCGCTGGCGGGCAGAGCCTCCATCCTGAAAGCCTTATACAAAGCTCTTCCTCACACCAGGAACTGCCAGGGGCTTATATAGTTAAAAGCTTAGCTAATCCAATTTTCTTCCATGGGTTAAAGTCGAATGTACTTTCATCATCAAATTTTTCACCCAGTCCTATATTTAGGAATGTCCAACAATTTTTAAATATTCCAGCATTATGAACACCAATCAAGATAAATATTTGTAAGAGCACTTACAGAAATTGTCAGGGAAACGCAAATCAAAACTCTAACTATATACTGATTTGTACCCAATAGGATAGCTCGAATCAAAAATACAGATAACAACAAGTATTGATGAGGATGTTGAGAAAAGGAAACTACTCCACATCACTAATAAGAGGGTATAATAGGACAGCTGCTTTGGAAAACTCTGGAAGTTCCTCAGAAGTTTAAATAGTTACCAAGTGATCCACCAGTTCCACCCCTAGATAGATATATATATATATATGCGAACACAGACAAAGAAATACTGAGACCTAAAAACGCTGACTAATTCATTCCAAGTCACAATCTATTTCATGGTGATATTGGGTCACTACTCTTCCTGGCTCCTTTTTCCCCCACTGTATCACGACACCATATTAAGAAGTTTTCTGAATCACACAATCACACATAAGAAGCTAAATCTACTGCAATATTACAAAACCACTAAATTAGCTTTAACAGAAGACCTAAAAGAGAAAAGTTTAATGGTTTAAACTGCAAATAGTTTAAGAAGACTATCCAAAAGCTCAAGATCAGTTTCTTCAAAAATTATTTTTAAAAGTAAAATAAACAGCCTTTCTCCCTCAAAGAGAAACACCATATCCTAGGTATTTACTAAATATTTTCTATGATTCTCTGGACTACCTAGGAGAAACCCTGGCTCCAGTCACATGGAGCAGGGTGAAAATGACCATTTCTGTAACCAACTCTAATTATGGGAAACTTTTGTTAGCACCTGGTACCCACTAAATGCAGCACACACCCGAACATGACCAGTTCAGTCAGGAGGTGTCATTTCCACAACTCCAAACCAAGAGTCTTCACGAAAGCCTGTGCGGCAAGTTCCAAGGTCAAACTGAAGACCCACGGAATATTGGCTCCCTGGTTCACCTGGGACCCAGAATAGTGTGCCGTAGACAGGGCCCAGTTGTCTCAGCTTTTTTATCATAGTCCTGTTTATATGTATCCCCCAGAATATTGGAGTAGTGGCCCTTTTCACCCTCAGAAGTGTTCGGCTTTGAATTAGTCATGGAACAGTGACCCCAGCCATAGGTCCTATGCTTGCTTTTCTTTAAACTTTCAGCATTTAGTGAGCCACCTTCATATGTGACCTTGTACCTGAGGCTTCATTCCAACAATGGAATTCTATTTTAAGGTAATTTAAAATCTGAGTTTCAGCCTAACTCCATAGTGTATAGTGGGTGATTTCAGGAGAATCCTTAGTCCCTCCAGTTTTTTAACTGTGAAATGAGAATACTTGTATCAGTCTACCACACAAGGTAATAAATAATGTTCTAGGAAGTAATTAAGCTTAGGCAATGGGTAGAATCTAAGTCAAATGCCTCAGTACTAATTAAGAGGAAAAGGTAGCAGATTGTGGTTGATGGATGTTCAGATGAAGATAAGTATCCTCTAAATCTTACCCTGTTGCTCTTCTCCATGTAATTGTCTATATCCTCTAAATGTCTTCTCTCCATAAATTCTCAATCTTGAATCAACTGGACTGTGGGGGTGCATTTTTTTGTGTGTTGTGAACAGCAAGGCCATGTTAGCATGACCCAAAATAAAATTATTGTCTATCATTTCAAAAAATGATTCTGTCATTGTGAAATGCCATGAAACCACAGACCCTCCACACAGGTCCAAGGCCAAGGGGTGTAGGTGAAGAATGACTGTTGTTTTGCATTTTTTTTTTTTTTGGTACCAGAGATCGAACTCATGACCTCGCACTTGCCAGACAGGTGCTTATGCCACTGAGCTAAACCACCAGCCCATGTCTTGCATTCTTGATGTTGGTTAATGTGAGCTTTCCTGGTCCTGAGCTGTTTCTCAACTCCAACCAAATCTAGGATCCATGCAGCTCTGTCAAATGTCTGCTGCGCTTCAGGGTCTGGACTGGACAGATGACTCCACTGTTAATTCGACATTAAAATCCTCTGTAGTAGATAGGCATTCTCATTTGCAGGTGGTTATGCAAACTCAAACACAGAAAGGCCTTCACCCAAAATCACAGAAATGTAAAAGGAATGAAGGAAATATTAGACTCAGCCTTTCTAATGTCAGAATGAGTTTTCTGTTCTCTACCACAGAGTGCGGAGAAGAACAATGGCACGAAGAGGTAGCTACCATATGGACGACACATATTTGTCATATTGAAATAGTTAAATCTCTTGTTATAAGAATGGCCTATAAATAAAAAAGGCTGTCCCCCACCCCATCTTACTCTGTGGCAGATCCTTAGAAGTCCTGATTCTATTTTCGATTCTTTATGTTTTCCTAGTGACTGAATTCCTGTATAATTAAAATAAGAAAAGCAAAGAAAAAAACCCAGAAAATATTCCTTGGAATTTCTTTCATGCTCTGTTCCCAGCCTATGTGTATTTCTTAGTGTGTTTTTAAAGGTTGCCTTGGCTCAGCAGCTGGCCGGCCAACTACGTGACAGTTCCTCTCTGGTTTCCATTACCCTTGATTAATGCCAGGGATCGTGTTTATGCTGTGAGTCTACACACCAGTTAGGGGCTCAGGGAATTTGGTTCCGGCTCTGATAAAAAAATTTAAAAAAAAAGAAAGAAATGCAGGCTTGGGGTGTGTGGACAGGAGAGCGCCAAGCAGAATAATCAGGAGCTGTGGATATTTTACTGGCCAGGACCGACGTGTGGGCCAGAGGAAGGAGGGACCCTCAGTACGGGCTTCCAAGTGCAAAGTGTATCCTTCCCTGCCTGTGATGACTGCCAGACCCCAGTCAGGACCACTGTCAGGAGAGGACGATAGAAGTCAGAGCAGAAAGCAGTGTCCTTGCCAGATCAGGGGAGGTCACGACAATCACTGAATTAATGAACGAGCCCCTCCGCTAATCACGAGTTCATTACAACCGAAACTCAGAGCGGGCAGATAGGGTGTTGGGGGACAAATGAATTGCTAAAAGGCTGTTCTGGAAGGGCACCAAACCTTGTTTCCTGGGTACCAGCCCTTTTCGTGATTTATGCAGTCATTAGACCTCGAGGTTGGTATGGACCTCGAATGTCATCGAGCCCAGCCCCCGTTCCCTGTTTGAATGTCTTCTATCATGTGTCACTGCAGATCATGCCTGGGTAATTCCAAGAAAGAGCTCATTACTGCCTAAGGCACACGAGTCCATTTTGGCAGCTCTAACTACTGAATTTGAAAAACCATTATTCATTTATTCAACAAATGTTCGTTAAGTATTAACTAATTGCCCAAGCTCTAGTTTGGATACTAAAGAAAAGCAATAAACAAACGTCCACTCCTCCCACCCCATGTTCTCTCTTTCTCTCTCTCCAGGACCTTCACAGTGAGCTACATCCCCAGCCCTCTTCTGCTTTTGTGGAAGGGTCTCTTTAACTTGCTAAGCTGCCCAGCCTGGTCTTGTCTCAAACTTTCAATCCTTCTCCTTCGACCACCCCAAACGCTGGGGTTGCAGGCGTGCAAAGTCACACCTGGATAAAATCCTTATTGTTACAGTTTACTGGAAAAATGTGGCCTTACCTCAATTTCTTCCCCAGTGGGTTACTTACAATACTCTGAATACCGTTAACAGGGTTGGTAGAAACTTTTATTTTCCCTTATAAATATTTGAACACAGGATAGTGCCCCATCTGGTCAAATTATCCTTAGTTACATTTTTAACATCTTTTGTCTTTTTATTTATTTTTAAATCACGTTTATAGGTACATCTTAGATTAAATAGTGATCATATTCATCATAGGGAATTTGAATCCATACATGATATATTTTTATTACTGTTTTTCTCCTCAATCCTACCTCCTCCCTTCCCCTCCCTATTTACAAATCCTGGTATCTATTTTATCCTCTTTTTTTTTAATTGATTTTCCCTTTTCCCTTCCTTCCTTTCTCCCTCTCCCACCCTAGTTCCTCTTTCCTTCTGAACAGTTTCTTCGCATTTCGCAGTAACTATTGCACATTTGGGTCTTTATTTACTCTTTCAGTCTCTCACACCGGGGAGAGAATGCAGTATTCACACATGTGAGTCAGATTTAAGCCTATGATATCATATTACATCCATTTATGTAGAAATGCCCCAAGTTCACTCTTCTTTGTGGCACAGTAGTGCTCCATTGTATAAAAAAAAATCTCTATCCATTCCTTGGTTGATGGGCATCTGGGTTGTTTCCATATATATTATCATGACCATAATGCAATGAAATTGTAAATCAATGGCAAAAGAAACCACAAAAACTACATAAACACATAGAATATAAACAATACTCTCCTGAACAACCCATGAGTTACAGAGGAAATTAAAGAAGAAATTAAACAGTATCTACATTTAAATGATATCACCAATACATTCCAGAATTTATGGGATGCAATGAAAACAGTCCTAGGAAAAATAGAATGAGCTCAAGTAAACAACTTAATGTTGAACCTTAAACTTCTAGATAAGGAAGAGTAAATCCAACCCACAATTCCCATGACAGAGAGAATTATAAAGATCAGAGCAGAAGCTAATGCAATAAAGACAAAGAAAACAAACCAAAGGATCACTGAACCAAAGAGTTGGTTCTTTGAAAGATTAAAGACAAGCTACATTTTCAAGGTTCTTCACTTCACTGGATCAGAGTTTCTGAACTCGTAATTCGTTCATGTTCACATAGGAGCACGGAGCACAGTAGGGCACCATCATCTAGTTCTAATTCTCAGGACTGCCTTAGTACAATCTCAGTTTACACTGTCACTTTTGATGTCATAAGTCACCACTGACTCCCCCAAAGCTCTCTGCCATTTTTGATCCTATTGTTATGCTAAGGTATTCTAATTCCAATTCCAATCTGAATTGGAAAAGTTCTCACTATTCAGCAATGCTCAAACCACTGATGAGAAATGCTACTGAAAATCAAGTTTGAGATCCTTCAAAGATGTACAAATTTACCCAGCCTAAAGACCACAAATGTGTCTAGAAAGAGCTATGATACTTCTCCATGAGCGAGAAATTGTATGTCCTAGCACAAATATCAAGTCTAAGGCTCAGCTGAAGTGTCCGGACTCCAGGAGGCAAAGGCTGATGGTCTATGATAATTTGACCTAATGTGTTTTGAGTATTGCTGATTTACAACCAGCTCCGCGAATGCGTGGGCTCCACATGGGTAGATTCAAGCAAAAATATTCAGAAAAAAAATGCATGTGTGCTAAACATATACAGACATTTTTCTTGTCACTATTCTCTAAACAACAGTATAACTACTATTTACATAGCATGAACATTTTATTAGGTATTTTAAGTACTCTAGAGATGACAGAAAGTATATGGCAGAATGTGTCACTCACATGTCAATATTGTGCCAGTTTATACACAGGATTTGAGCATCTGTGGATTTTACTTCCCCAGGGAGTTCCTTAAAACCCACCCCCATGTACATGACTTCAGAAGTAAGTACTGATTTTCCTAGTACCTTGATTTCTGGTTGACAAAGAATAAACAAGACATTGATATTAATAATTTGCTCAAGATCAGACAGATTTTAAGGCTGAAATTGAACTCAAATACAGGTTAGTGAATGTGTAAGACACTTAAAACTATCCAAATAGCTGAAATGTGTAGTGAATAAGAAACAGTAAGAAGGTGACAGGATAAAGAATCTCTTTTGACTATGATTTAAATTTTTGTTTAATGTTTTACTTAATATGCAAGTGTGATTTTTTTATTGTCTTCCTGTACAGGGATGTAAAAGGTTAGACATATATGCGCTACACCTACCCTTCAGCCCCTGGGATAAAGGAAGACTGCACCTTATGTTTTCTAGATCTTTCTATCTAGAACACTAGAGTCTGGTTTGAAAAAAAAATCAGTACAGTTCAGCAAACATGGGTATCAGCAATATGACAAAGATGACTGAAGTATGACTCCAGCCTTGAAGGAGTGGAAGAGGCAGAGTTAGATACAGTTAAGTTCAGTGTCATTAGGAAAATGATAAAACTATTCATAGGCTGCTGGGAAGCACAAAGGGGTACTAAATATTTATACTTAATGAATAGTTGTGGCTTGAGTGTGTGGGAGTGTTTGGAGATCTGAAGCTGGGATGCGACATGCAAACACAGAGTGTGATATTGAAGAGACCACCTAGAACTGCTTCATTTAGTAGTGGCCCTGGCTCTGACCCTGTTTTGCTATGTGAACTTGAATAAGTAAATCTTTTCAGAATCTATTTCTCCTGTTCACAAAGTTGCGCACTAAGCGACCATATTTTCACTTGAAAACTGTTTTTAAGAAGAATAATTGTATTATTCCCTTGCTTCTCCTGTCTTCTTTCACACTGTGTCCCTACACTGTATAGTATGGACCCAAAAACCTAGTCAGGCTGAAGAACAGAATAGGAAAGGAGAAAGGAGGGTGAACCCAGATGGGACCTTGCGGAACAACGTACAAGAACCAGCACACTACACTGCCACATCCTCCATGTACAGACATGGAGCCACCCTGAAGCCCTGGGACTTCTCTCAGCTTCCCCTGACAGCTGAGTCCTGTCTCCCATTCCCATTGGTTTATAAAAGAAAGAGATTTCTGTGCTATGCCTCATATTATCTGTCTCATTTTTAAAATGAGACTAGAATAGCACAACTCCTCCCTCCACGGGAAACCCTCACGGCACTATTTTAATTATGTGATGAATTACGCCCTGCTGAGCTGTTTCCATAAATCAACTGGATAATACTTGGCAGGAGGCAATTTGGTTGTAGAGGTGAGGATTCTAAAAATCACCTTAAAGACGAAGAGGAGAGACAGAAGGACCAGAACGAAACCTCAGAAAAGCGTTTAGACTTCAACTGGCAAGAAAAGTTGGAGCAACATTGAAACTGCTCCTTCCCAGAGCCTGGTTATTGTTGGCAAGGTCCAGAGGTTCTGCAGCAAAGACCTCCCATGATGTCCAACAGGAAAAATGAAAAAGATGAGAGTTTGTGGGTGTTTTCATCTTAATTAGTGCTATTTATAGCATAGAGATTGCTGTGTTTATGTGTGTACATTTTCTTCCTCAATGGTCTCGTCAGCTTTTTTGGTCTTCTCGTTACAGAAACAGAAAGACAACCCACTTGCTTCTGGTTAGCACTCATCTGAGAATCCAAAAACCTCTGCTGAGTCAGGTGGAGATTGAGCTGAGTCTTAAGAAGCCAGCCTTTGAGACGCTGCCACTTCTGACCCATGGAGATGGAAACTGCTGACCTGCCCTGATGCCCTGGGAAGGAAGTCTCTGGAGTCAGCCTGGACTTTGACCCAGGTCTCAAGAGTCTGGAAGAAGAAACAAGCCTTCCAGTGCAGCAGCAGATGAATCTACAAACTTAAGGAAACATCTGGGTAGCAAGGCACCTACATGCATCTTCTCTGGGCATCTGCAGTCAGGTCTGGAGAGAGGAAAGAAGAGAGCATGGTGTACTGCCCCAAGCTAAAAGGTGGTCTAGACAAGAAGAGGAGATCAGAATCTTATCCTAACTACTACTACAAGTTAGGGTCCTGACCAAGTCATTTTTCTTCTTTAGACCTCAGCTCCCCTTTCAACAAAATGAAGCAACTTGGAATCAATGGTCTCTTGGACTGTGTTTATATTTTACGAATCAAGGAGTTCTGAGAGAACTACAAACTGCCTTCTACACTATTTCTTCAAAACTGTTTTGATTGAATCTTTGGATTTTTTAGCAGGCTTTTGTCCACTGGTCTATGCAGTGGTAACTGATTCTAGGAAAAATGAAGGGAAAGCAATGGTAAATAGTGAAATATGCCCAAATCCCAGAAGCACCAAGTATGAATACATTTAATATGGAAAACATACATCATGGGAAAAGCACATGTATTAGTTAGTCACTTTCTCATTACTGAGAAAAAATATCCAACACCTGAAACTTAAAGGAGACCTTTGTTTTGGCTCACAGTTGCAGTGGGTTCAGTCCATGGTTAGCCAGCACCAGTGTAGAAACAACATAGTGGGAAGGCCCAGCAGAGAAAAACTGCTCACATCACAGCAGCCAGGGGCAAAGACAGAAGGAAGGACCCAGGGATAAGAATATATCCCTCCAAGTCACACTCTCAATGGTCCACCTCTTCCGACCAAGTCCTACCTCTGAACATGAAATTTTTGAGGAACATTTTAAATCTAAATATAATGTCCAATCCTGGCCCCCAAAAGGCTCATATCTGTCTCATTATTCAAAAGGCATATAGTCCATCTCTAAGAATCACCAAAGCCTTAACAGTTCCAGCACTGCTAAAACGTTCAAGTCCAAAATCTCTGAAACTCAAAGTAAACTCTTTGGTGTGAGCAACTATAAAAATCAAAAAGAAAATCAAACACTTCCAAAATATAATGGCAAAAGGCAAACATTCTCATTCCAAGAAGGAGGAATAGGATACTTGACAGAAATTGGACCAAAGCAAAACAAAAACTCAGTAAGGCAAATATTATATCCTATAGCTGTATGTCCAGCACCCAGGGCAGGCTGGAGTAGGACATGAGCGCCAAAGGGCTTCAGCAGCCCTGTCCCTACAGCACTGCCCATATCAGTTCACATGTCTCTCTCTCAGGCCAGCTTTGTGCACTACTTACAACTTTTTCCAGCAGACATTCCGTGTTTCTGGCATCTGCAACGCCCTGGGATCTTCTGCACCCTTGGACTCACTCTCACAGCTTCATTCACTGCCCTTTCTTGAGATCCTTGCCATAACTGTGACCTTGTCATACTGTTTTTCCTGACCTCCCAGGCCTTCTGAAATCTAGGTGGAAGCCTTCATGATCTCTTAATTCTTGCATTCTTCATATCTGAAAAACTAAATCATATGGATGAAACCAAAGTCAGCTGCCAATTGAGCAGGAGCCAGGCCCTCTTGGACCATAGCTATAGAGATCTAGGAGTGTCTGAAGGATAAACTCAGAAATGCACTACCTTAGGCAGCCCTAAGTGAGCAGGCATCCCAGGAAATATTTTCTCAAGTGAAAGATTTATGGATTGGCACACTTGAGCCTACAAGGGGCAGGGTCTTGCCGATTTCTGAGATACCCTCAAGCCATCTTTCTTTTTGTGCTTGTATGAAGTATTTGGCTTCTTTTTAATGGTAATCTTTTCAGCAACCATGCTTTCCTTTGCCTCAAATTTGCAGGTGCTTCCTTTCTGGTCAAACTACAATCTTTCCACATCATTAAACTCTGCCATTTGCTCATGATTTCACTGCATATATGACTAAAAAGAGATAGCATTTCCCAAACCATGACCTGAACACTGGCCTGCATTGAAGTTTCTTCTACCAGATCAATCAGTCCATTATCCTTTATATCAGTCTCAGCACATGGGCAAGATGTAGAAAATTTTCTGCCAGAATTCAACACACATGGCCTCTAGTCTAACTGCCAGTGGAGTCCTTGTTCCAAATGAAGCCTTCTAAGCCTGGCCTGCACTACTCACACTCCTATCAGCATTCTGGTCCTCTGAGTTCCAACTAGTATAACACGTCAAACACTGCTTACAACCTTCTAGGGCTTCTTCAAGCATTTACAAACCAGTCCTGCAAAGCAGTTCCAAAGATCAGGTACAATATGGTCAGATATAGTCACAGCAAAGGCTCTACTTTCAGTACCAATTTTGTCTATTGGCCACTTTCTCATCACTGGGACAAATCTCCACCATTTGCAACTTACAGGAGAAGAGGTTGATTTTGGCTGTTCTTTTCTACCATACACAAAGCACCAGTGGTTCCAATATCATCACCAGTTCTTTGACCTCTGCGTAGCCCAATCCTGACTGTTTTAGTCACTAAACTGCCTCTAAGTATATCTTGTCTTTGCCTTGGACAATGTTGTCAAAAAGAAAGATGAAAGGTAAAGGATGAGAGAGAAAGAATCTTGAGAGAATAATGACTAGCTAAATAAGAGGTGAGAGAAGGAAGGAGTGACAGAAAGGTAGAAAGGATGAAAGGAGAAAGGAAAGACAGGAGGGTGGGAAGATGGAGAAAGGGAAGGCAAAAAAGGGAGAAATGAGAGAAGAGAGAAAAAGAAAGGGAAAGGGAGAGGGGAAAAGGAAAAAAGGAAGGGAGGGAGGAAGGAAGGGAAGAAGGAAAGGGGTGGAGGGAGGAAAGAAGGAATGCACAGAGGAGGGATGGAGGGAAAAGGAAAGACAGAAAGAAAGGAGGAAAGAAGAAAGAAAAGAAAGAAAGAAAGAAAGAAAGAAAGAAAGAAAGAAAGAAAGAAAGAAAGAAAGAAAGAAAGAAAATTTTCACATCAAAGTCCTTCGACCCGGGAAGGACAAGCTTGTGCTGTGTGACCCTCAAAGCAGGCTGAAGCCCCACCTTTCCCAGGTCCTGCCTCACCCTCTTGCCCAGCTCCCCCATAACTTCTCACACCATCCTCTCACTCTGTCTTTGAGTAACCATTCATGTAGATGAATAGTGTCTTCACTGTGTGCTTACACCGAGGTAAACGTTTCTCCCATCGTGCTGATGGCAGATAGTCTTCATTCTGTCCCCTTTAATCTCTTTAGGAGGAAAAGACTTTTTAAAACATTGTAGCAAACTTTTTCATTGTAGCAAACTTTTTCCAGAGACCCAGCAATCAACAAGTGAATCATTTGACCTGGAGCAGAGTTGAGAAGAGGTGGAAGAAATGTCAGCTGTGCTGTAGATCCGCATATATGAGCTATTGTATGTGCTCTTACGGTAAGGAGAGCCCCCAGCAATTCGCTGAATTATTGTTAGGAATGAGGCTCATGCCAGCCGGTTTGCTTCAAGACTTTGCTAACTCTTTTGTGGTTCCCATATGCTGAGAAAGCCATTCTTTAAGAGGGAAGCTGTTATCCATTCCTCAAGTTATGCAATCATCAATTTGCAAAACCATAGACCATCTCTGTCCTGCCAGATTGCATCTGACCCCAAACAATTAAGGGACCAATGCTGGTCATTTGTATGACATTTTGGATCCCCAAAAGAAATATTAAAAAACAAATCACTCATCCTTGAAGGATTGGCTCAAGCAATCTCAGAGCAATTTTTCAACTCTGTTAGTCTACAGAATGCTTACAAATCTCTTCTGACATTAGACGCAGGCCATTAATGATATATCTGATAGAAACTGCCTGAAGGAATTCAGTATGAAAGTCCAGTAATTTGACCAAACTTTAAAACACCACAGCCTGATTTCCTTTTAGCCCAGCCTAACGTTTTGGGGGTTTTTTCCTAGTTATTCTTTGTCTAGCTGTCTTGGAAAGAGCTGGTCTGACTTTAGAATAGTTCCTTTAGTTTGGGGTGGGTTAGCTTTACTCCAAGAAGCAAAGAGAATCTACATATCAGATATTCCTATCCCTAAACTAAGGCCTTTCTGACACAACACTAAATCTGGTCCATTCACTCTCCATAGCTTCCTCGTCAAAAACATGCTGAACTGGAGACCTTAACAGACATAAGCACATATTTTCGGGCTGTCTCAGTCTCATTAAAGGCCCTTGATGCCTTTCATGAGACTGAAACAGCTCTCAAATATGACTTTTGGGCTTCTAACCCTATGATCTCTGTGTTTTCCACACTCTTGATTCTCAGCAAGCTAGGTGCTCCATTCAGTGCCTCCTTATTCCTAATACAGACGCATCTATAAATACACATTCTTCCCTTTTTTTTTCTTGTCCAAGACTTCTTATAGTTCTGAATCAGCAGTTGCCCACATCTGGCATAAACACGACTGTTTTTTCAACTTATCACTTCCTAGTTTTCTGAAAGATGACAGATTCTGCCAGTTCCAGCAATCCTCCTATTTTTTCTGCCATTGCTTTAGAAAAGTAAGGCTCAGGGAAACACTGTCAGATTGCTTCTACTAATCTTACCTTAGCAATGGTACCCACTGCATGATTTAGCATAGTTCTAGCCTGTCCCTCCAACAATTCTCTCCCATCCTTTTGTGGACCTGAGAAAGGAGCCCTTGATTTGAGACACAAATACTTTTGGCTATGAGCTTTCTCACTACAGTGTTGGCAGCAAAATTTTTGGCTTTTTCCCTTAGATCCAAACTAGGTTTGATCTCTTAATGATCTGCAGAGCAGTGAGATAAAGGTTTGCCAGCAATTTGAATAGTCCTCCAGCTGGTTTTCTGGTTGCTTTTCTATTCTGTAAGATTTTTCTGTCTTCTGAGATAGCTTGATCCTTAGGGAGAAGGGAGCCAAACACTCACCCTATGAGTCAGTCTCCACACCTCATGTTTTGTGAAATTATGGCTGTGCTGAGACACTGCACATTCATTTTCTTAACATCAGTACTGAACTATTGCTGAGAACTGGGCCCAGTTCCAACCAGTGAGAGATAAAGAAGTTACTTGAAGGATATGTGAGTCAATGTCCAAATTAGAATGATGATAATATTGTTTCTTGGTATGTAAGTCATATCCCCTTCCCAGGAACTACCACTATATTAAATATGTCTGGTAAGCAAGAAGATACTTAATGCTCAGCTAAAGGATCCCTGACTTGGTGAAAAAACTGTTAATTCTACATTTAAGGGCATTTTTACAAAATGAGCAGACCCTTGAGACTGTGAAGGAATCCTAGAAATATCACAGTCAGTCATGTAAATTTCCTTAAATTTTCATTAAGGAAATTTAGTCCTCTTCCATCATCCCTTGATCTTTATGCTACATTAAAATGACCTACTGTGGCCTGTGAGATCTGGTACCTGTCTATGTCTCCAAACTCTTCTGCTGTCTCTTTCCATCTCTTAATCTTTTTTTTAATCAGGGTAGCCTAAGACATAAAGTATCCTTCCCTACTGGAGTCCTCAACAGTCTTCACATATGCTCTTCTCTCTGCTTAAAGAGGTTCGACAATCTCCCTAAAATATTATGTAACTCTTAACCACCCTCACACTGGATAAGAGAGCTTATTTCCACAGAAAATTTCCTCTGTGGCCTCCAGACTAATGCACACCTGGTGAATATCTGTAGTTTTGTTTCCCTGAATCCATTCAACCCTCTGTGAACAGGTTTTCACCAACATTTTTGGGTAACCACCTCCCCCGCACTCTTAGATCACCCATCATATTTGGGTGGGACTCCACTGTCACGCATGTCTAGGCCAGACGATGATTGGTGTGGAGGCGGGTTCATGACTCTATCAGACCTTCAGACCTTTGCACCTATGCTCTATTTTATAGCAGATTCATGGCCAATAAAAGCAATAGTCTACTCTTCAACCTATGGATGTAATTTACTATTTCTCAATTGGTTCTAAACTAGGCCATGGAAAAAGGCAGATACTATCCATTTTCCCCAGGAACTGCAAGGTTGGAAACCATTAGAGATTCCAGACAAGCATCGATCTTAAAAAAAAAACTCCAACAGAACCTGTAGGCGAAGACTCCCAGTAGGCCCTTGATCACACGCTGTAGACTATGCACTTTAGCAACTATGAGTGTTGTGGGGTTCTGACCTTACACTACGAGGGCTGGTGAATGTAGATGTGTGACTTTTTTTAACTATGGTGAAGGCAGAAATAGGTCTTGGGCTTTAGAATTAAACTACATGGGATTTTGACCTTTTGAAGTCACTGTAGTTTATAGCAGATTTTCTTGCAGGTGAGAGCTTTTCATAACACCCACAGACCTTAGCAAAATGCCAAACAAGTGGGCATCGGGTAGCTTAGTAAACACATGCAAGTTGTGTTATTTCTGGCAAGGATCCATTCAAATGAAAAAGTCTTTCTAATATACCCATGTGGGCCTTGGGGCGAAAGAGGGAGGAACTGGAACAATGTTGAAGAAGAGATGCTAAGAACAGCCATTTGCTGCTTCAACTGTGTTTCTCAGTGGAGAAAGTAGGTTTAGATTTTAAAGGTTAAGATACACACTTTGGCTGGGGATTTAGCTCAGCGGCATAAGCGCCTGCCTTGCAAGCAGGCAGTCGTGAGTTCGATCGATCCCTGGTACCGATAAAAAATAAATAAATAAATAAATAAATAAATAAAAAGATACACACTTTGCACTTGTGCTACAGAGTAGTGTTATCTGAGATGCTAGACTTAAACATTTAAGCCAGGATTGGTTAGTACCAAATCCATTACCCATAATGAAGCACATCACCTATTTTGAACATTTGTTACAGCTAAGAAAGGGAAATTTGTAAAGAATAACTTTGAACTCCTGTGGTTTATCCACATATTAAAAGACATAACTTACAATACATAAATTTAGCAGAAGGCTTTAGACTTTGGAGTCTTAACCTACAATTTCTCTCTTAGGAGAGTAGTAGGTTGTTTTAACAAAGAAAAAGAAATTACAATCTTATCTTAGAATGATGTGAGGAAAAGGTATCAATGAAATAACTGTTATCCTGAAGGCGAGACAAGAAATATAAACACCTATGTCTAAATTGTTTGCTGTCTAGGAATCAATCTGCTCAGAAAATCTAAGAGGAAGTAGAATACTTTGGGGAAAGAAAGTAAAAAAAAGTGAGATGTTTGAGTCATACAAATGGAATAGAGCAATGAAATATTAAGGGAAAATATGTCCCAAAAATGGAAAAAAGCAAAAGAGTGTGGGTGGTATTTCCTTTCAATATTATAGTAGAGCATTGCTAAAGAATTCTTCAGTTTTCTCAGAGAATTTGATTTTCCTTTTATAATTTCATTAGTACCTAGACACTGTATAGTTCCAGGATAATTTACATACTTTCATGTGGTAGAGAAACAATCCCAACAGTTAATTTCATTGTTCAGTAAGTCATTGACCAATCACTAACCATTCTAACTGGTGACCCAGTTCATCCAGGCTGCCTCCTCTGAGCCAGTCTAACCATCTGACTAGTTCTTTAGATGTTGAGTTAAAATGGGAGAAAAAACATCTTTCTCTATCTGAATAAGTATTCTATTCTTACCTTTTGGAAAATTACTCTTCAGCAGGTTTGGAAGTGCCATTGGGATGGCCACGTAAGCTGACCCTCCACAGCCAATTAACCCTTGTCACTCACAGCTGTATCTCATGGATCCTTCAAGCCCAAAAAGTCTTTTGTGAGTTCCTGGAGTGACCTCAAACAGCACTTACAACTTAACCTGCCTTGATTGTCTGACACACTCTCTGTATGTCTGTCTGACTGTCTGTCTGTCCCCCCCAACTTGATGTCTCTGTTTTTGTTTATTACTTGGCCAAGGTTTGCTCTGAGAATAAGTTGTGTGTACCCGTAGTGTTACTCCCCAAAGCTGGCAACAATGATGGAGAATCTAGTGTTATCTTCTGATCACTGACTGATCTCTCAAATGATGGGTTAGTAGAGAATTTGACTTATTAATTTTTATCTTTTTGCTTACTCATAAGCTCAAATAAATACGACATGTCTTCTGCAAAGGAAATAAATTTTAGAGATCTAATCTAGTGGGTATTAACATACTTCCATTCAGGGTTGAAGTTATAAGACTGAAGCTCTCAGCTCCTCTGTGTAGCTGTAGGGAGGAATGCCTGTAGCTCCCTGTGGATGAATGTGAATTTTCTCCTACCTCTGAAGTACACCAAGAGACTAGATACTAAGAAAAGATGGCAGATACACAAGATGAACTATTATTCAGCCATAAAAAGAATTAAATACTGTTATTTGCAACAAATGAAGTGGAGCTCATTATGTTAAGTGAAATAAGGAGCATAAAGACAAACACTTCATGCTCTCACTTATATGTAGAAGCTGAAAGTTGACCTCAGAAAAGAGGAGACCAGAACTGTGGTTACCAAGCCTGGGGAAGGGGGAGACAAGGAAAGGGCATCTAATGAGACAGGGGTACGAATGAAGAGGAAGACTAACGTCTAATGTTCTGTAGCTCAGCAGACACCCTAGGCAGACTTTGGTTGAAAGCTTTAATTTTCCTTTCAAGACTGATTCTACCACTTTTTATTTTTCTGCATTTTCAGCTGAGTCCAGATGACCTTGGGCTCATGCATTTTATTCAGTGCACATACATACAAACACTTGTGCACGGGTACACAGAAGATAGCACACTTCAGCCCACTATTCACAAGGACGAAATCTGACTGGAACAGCAAAGGCAGTTGACTCCTCTGACTGAAAGTGGAACAGAAACAGGTGACAGATGAGACTCTTAAGAATTGATCATGTCCTATTCTTATGTCTACAGAGGAGATGGCACCAAGGAGGCTAATAGGCTAACTACAGGGAAAAAAATAATCAAAGGCAGGCCTGTTTTCATTGAGGGCGCAGTCCAGTCATGTTCCAGCTCCTCCCAGGGTCCAGTTAGGTTTCCACTGTCACATCAGTGAGGCTCCCTGCCCACACTACTGAGGAGACTCCAGATGAAAGAGTCAGAGGGCATGATTTCTCATCTGCAGGTCAGGGGTATGGGGTGGGGATCCCCATTGTGATGAGCGGGCCTCCACCTGTGACCTAAATCTCTTAGCATAGTGTCTTCCCGGCCAATGCACCAAGAAATGTTGCAGCAATCTGATGTCAAACCCAATAGAAGACTCTTTGCACTGAGGATTTAGAAGGCAATTTTTGTTATGCTAGCGGGCTGGTGGGTATCAGTTCCAAATCACCAACCCCAACTGAGAGTGAAACAAAAACTTATCTACATTTTGTGAGCAGAGAGTACAAAAGCTGATAGCAGATCATCATATAATTGGTTATATGAATCCAGTAGCATGTTGTCAAGCAGGTTTGTTCTGGGCAGGTTAGTCAGAGGGGCTGTTAATTATAAGGTGGAGAAAATAGGGAGGGAGCTGGGGCTGAGGGGGTAGTTGAAGCTAAGCATGTCCTTGACATAGTTTATCTCAGTTGGACAGTCCTTGAAAATAGCATATGTTTATATGTCAGACAGTGCCCTCAGTCCAGATGGACATAGTCAGACTGAGTCAGGCCGGACTGTCTGCAAGTTGCAGCTGACGTGTTCAGTCCAGGCTAACAGAGTCTAATGGTCTAACTATGTAACAGGCAGGGTGAGCACAGCTAGTCTAAACAGAGCACCAGACTTCATTTTTTACTTCTCTGCCACAGCGAAAACTTCATTTTATGGGCGTATTTATGTAACTCGATTTTGTTTATCAAAGAATACATAAAAGTGACTTTGTCCTAACCTAAAACTTCTCTAGAATATCACAAAAGATAGTGAAATCAAAATCTGAATCCATAAAAAAAATGAGTGCATACATAAAGTTGTAGAAAATTTCCAGAAAGTAAATTTTATGAGTCTTGTTTAATTGCAAAATTCAGTCTGACATGATAAAAGCAGTAAAATGTGTTAAATTTTTGGTAAAGTTTGTTGCTTTGGCAGATATATTTATAATTCTTATTATTTATTTATTTTTGTCTTTTTGAGATAGGGTCTTGCTATGCTGTTCAGACTGGTCTTGAGCTCACTTTTTGGCCCAGGCTGGTCTCAAACTTGCAACGATTTGCCAGCCTCAGCCTGCCGAGTGCTGAGATTACAGGTGTGCACCACCACACCATACCAAGATAATTTTAAAGGAAGCTTACTTGAATCTTTATTTTGTTAATTAAAAACTAGAATCTGAATGTCACTATGTTAAATTATCATTAATGTTTTTAAGTGTTTAAGTGCCTTTATACAACAGACTACAAAGATTCTTTACCATCTATGTAATCTGTCCGACAGTAGACATTTTGTTCCTCATTTTTCCGAATTTTTGCCATTTAATCTGTCTACTTTTTCCTTTTTCCTCTGGCTATTAAACATGAACAAAAAGTCCTTATTTATGAACAAAAGGAAGTTCCCTATAATTGTACTACCTTGCCTTATATTTATTAACAATTTTATCATCAGTTTACACGGTGGCCTCACAGATTGGAAACACAGAGAAGAGCTGATTTTGCAGTTCAAGTGCAGGGGCATCTGCTGGCTGAATTCCTTCTTGCTCAAAGGGGTCAGTCTCTTGTTCTGTTCAGCCATTCACCTGATTAGGTGAGTCCCACCTACACTATTGCAAGCAGTCTGCTTTACTCAATGTTAATCGAATGTTCATCTTCTCCAGAAACACCCAGAATAATGGTCAACTAAATATCTAGATACCTTGGTCCAGGAAAGTTTTGCCAGATTTAACCAGTATCCTATTGTTTTTCAGACACCCATTGACATACCTTAAGCCACTAAGAAAACTTTGATACTCTGAAAACTCTTTTGAATTTGCTTTCCTAATATTGTATCCCAAATGTAAAAGACAGGATTAATTTACACCCAAATAATTTGAGGAATTCCACAGAAAGCCCTGGGAAATCACAAATATTTTTCTTTCATCTTATAAAAAGGCAAATATGGAAAGTGAATGAATATATTTGTTATATGCCCTACATCTTAATTTGTTTAGTGATACTTCCAGAGCTGCTTCGGAAGAGTTGTTAGATCAAAGAATATTTCCAGGTCGGTAAAATAGCACTGAAATAATGTTCATAGACTGCTCCTTTTATGACCTAGCAGTGCCTGCAGACATCCTATGGTCTCCACTCTCCCAAATATGTTCTTATCTCAGAAAAACTGTTGATAAATACTTCCATCCCCCAACAGAGAACTTTCTGGTCCTCTGTTTGGATGTTGTTGGAGATCACAAATAAATGAGCAGCACAGTCTACGGTTAATTTTGTCTCAATGGCAAATATTTTCTGATTTCTTCTGATGCTTACAGGAAAACTGGGAGCCTTTCTTTTCATCAGAAAAAGACAATCTCATGCGAGGACTCTACCAAGTACTTTTAACTGTTGATGTTAATGGAACAGAAACTCATAAACATGGTCTTCAGCACTTGAAACTCACAATGCTTAGTCAATTGTCAAACTGCCCTGGGACTAGGCGGGGATTTCCAGGAATTTGTCTAGTTCAAAAGCAGATGATTTCGTGAACACAGACTGCTGCTTACATCCAGAAGCACGAAATTTACTGACATGAACAGAATGAACTGATAAGGAAACTTACCTTTGGTTATTTATTTGTCATATGTTTATGCTTTACTGTGCAGTATTTTGCAGGAAATATGAGGAAGATCTTTCACTTCCCTTCAAAACGTATCTCAAACTTTCAATTTGGAAACTATGCCTTGCAAACTAAAATTAAGAAGAGCTTATAAATAGTAGCAGATTCTTAATGACCATTCAGAATTGAGAAGTGATTCTGAGGCTTTGTAGACCACTCGGTCTTTGTCACTAATGCACTCTGGTGAGTATACAAGTTGAGCATCTCCTAATTCAAAAATTTAAAACCTTTTCAAACACTGACAAGTCACCTCAAGTGGAAAATTCCACACCACGAAACACTTTAATGCACAAAATTATCTTAAATGTTGTGTAAAATTACCTTCAGATGATATAAGGTGCACAGAAAATGCAAATGGATTTCATATTTAGAGTTGAGTGCCTGCCCCAAGACCCAATCACAATCTGAAAAATTCTAAAATCTTAAACGTTTTGTGGTCCCAAGTATTTTAGGTAAAAGTACTCAACCTATATCTAAATAAAGTACACTGCTAATATTATCAAACACAAAACCAGCCATTATTATTTGAATATATTGATCATGTTTGAGTTTCAATAAAACTTTATTTATGAGAAGAAGTAATAGACCTAATTTCACCCTGTGGGCCATTGTTTGTTAACACCTGATATAAAACATCCTGAAATTTCTCTATGTGCTGCCCTGATCCCTTGATTATTCCAACACCCATCTTATTTCCAAATCTAAGATATATCAAGCATAAGTTTCTTTGGTATATTTTTAGGGGGTCTTTGAGTGGGTGAGACTTTTCCTCCTTTCTGTCTAATTAGATGTTTTCTCTCCAATGTGGAAGAGGCTGACAAGTGCTGGCATCCTCCACCCAGCTGGCATTAATTAAGAGAGAAACACAGGAGCAAAACAGGAGGAGATCAACATGTCAGTTTTGCTCAGATAAAATCTATTTTGGAGAACACAGCTGAGGTTTGTAGCCAAGTGGGCATGCTAATACTTCACTGGGAAGTAGGCAGACCAACTCAGTTAATCACAAGCACATCTGGACACAGGCTTCCCCACGTGGGCCCGTGTCTGTTAGAGGCAGCAAGGACATGCGCATTCTGAAGGAAGATGAGGAGGCGAGGGATGGTCTTGCATCCCCATGCTCCGTTCCCAAATTGCCAGTTGGAAAGAAATCACTCCTTCCTTGGGGAGGTTGGAGTTAGGGAACGAAGAGGTCAGTGGTGTTTCTGAATCAGAGGTTTTCCTGTTATGAAACAGGAAACAGGTAAAAGAAGAAAAGTTTGGAAACTGATAATCTACTGATCAAAATGTTCAATGACTCCTCATACCTTAGAGCACTAATTCTAAATTCTCAACCTGGCACGAAGGATGCTTCATTCTCCCGTCCTGAAGCACTGCTGCCTGGTCTGAGTCTCCCTGCCTGCTCAAATGAGCCTGTCCATGGTCTCATGAGATGCTCTTCCTACCCTTACCAGCTTGGCTTTGTAGTGGAGTCACTACTTCCACTGGGTCCACGTCTATGCTTCTGAGCAGCCCCAGCCTTTGCGAAGAAGCATTTCTTCAGCAACCTGGCTCCCCAAGTCCTTAGTGTCCGTGCCTGTCAGTCATTTTTGCACAATTATATTTTATCACCCAATTTAGATTGTTTTTAGTTGCTTGAGACTTAGAAATGTTTACTAAAATCCTGAAACAACTACAGCAGCATATTTTGCTATATTACGTAAAATTGCTACAATAGCAATTTTACATAATGCAGTGGCTCAAATATTTTGTCCCTGATGATATATGCTCTAAAATTATTTTTTGTGGGTGATATGAAGGTGGTCAGAGCATAATACATGTATGCATGGAACTGTCCCAGGGAAACTCATTGACTTGTTCTGTTACTGTGCGTTAATAGTTATAATAATAAATAATAACTTGCTAAATAATTAGAAATATATAACACAGGATTTTTCAATAATCCAAGCTACTTCCATAAGTAAAAATTAATAATAACTTTCTCTCATCAGAAGTCTCAGAGATCCCATGGGTTTTTGCCCTGCTATTGACCCAGAACCATGAAATGGGTTTTTAGATTGGCTATTCCCAGTACGGCGGAAACGCAGGCAAGCTGAGCTTCCTGGGTACGCCCTCCTTCTGAGCAACTCAGGTTTTAAACTTACTTGCTTCCAGAAATAGAAATGGAGCATTGTAATTCTTTCCTTCCCCTTCAGGAAAGCCTGTGAAATCATCCTTTGGTAATAGAGCCAAAGCAGTTTGAAAGTGGTAGCACGGTTTTACAGACAGCATAGCTACCGTCCAATAATGTCACTCTGTGCGCTGTTAGTGTCAGTTACTCAGAAGTATCTTTGTTACTGTATAGGTAGTATAGTACAGATATGATACCACCGTGGTAAACGATAAAATTTCAGGCAGAATTTTAAGTTCTCACAATATTAAGAGGGAGTGCTATCATTATTTATTGTGCAAAGACCAGGCTTACTAGGGGTATGGCATTCTTGTGAATGTCTATCCATAAATTGCTATGGGTGAAAACTATAATTATTTAAGGCTGATACTTAATTACATTTACATATAAATGCCTAGAACCTGATTTTTACAGTTTTAATGCACAGTTGTATACGGTCAAAATGTTCTATAAATGCAACTGCTATGTAAATCAAGGGAAAATTGCATTTTGTCTTGCATGAAAATGTTAAAAGCTACATTCATCATTCTGGGAAATTATACTGCCACTTTTCATCTTTTGAATACCCAGCACACCCATCAGATGTGGAACTATCATCTCAAGTATTTTCCCTGCTAAGCATTTTCCAGAATCATCTTTGCACAGGGTATGTTCAACCTCCTACCCTGACCTACTCTGATAAACACTAAATACAAACCCACTTACACATTCTGACATGCTCTATAATTTTTATTTGCATATGCACATTGAACCTTTTAAACTATGAACAATTTAAAAGCAGACGATACTTTATTCATTCTTATATCTTTAGCATCTTACACAGTATCAAATTTTAGTGAGTGTATTATTTCATTCTTGAATTCATTATATCACCAATATTTATTTAGACCTTACTATGTGAAAAAATAATTGGTGACAAGTGGGAGAAATATTTCAGGAAGCAAAACAGATATGGCCTCTGACCTTATGGAGTTTAAAATCTTTTTTTTTCCCACAGTTACTGTTTTTAATTAGTAAATGCTACACGTTACATAATGAATACATTCGTCATGAGGCGCTGCTGCACTTGCTCATGAGTTTGTGGCCGGTCTACGTGGCCTTGGCTAGGACGTCCACCAGGCTAGGCTGAGCTTATTCACGGGGCAATGGTGGGGCCAAGACAGTGAGTGAAGTCTCGGTAGCCTTTGGAGGCTGGGATTCAGCACCATGTAATGATGCCTTTATTTCTTTCTTTCTTCTCCCTCCCTCCCTTTCTTTCATTATGTTCTTTTCTTTCTTTCTCCTCCTCTTTTCCCTTTTTCTTCTTTGTGCTAAAGGAAATTGACCCAAGAGCCTTCAAACTGAGGTATATGCCCAGGCCTTTAAAAAAATGTTTTTAATTTGAGACAAGGTCTCATTAAGTCACTTAAGTTCCCCAAGTTCAGTTCAAATTTACAGCCTTCCTGTCTCATTGTCCCAGAATGCTGGGATTATAGGTATGTGTCACCGAGCTCAACTGCAGTATTCTTTTGCATAAGGTGAGTCACAAAGCCACCCCAGATTCACAGGGTAAAAAAGAGACTCCGAGCTTTCAACGGGAAGAGCTGTAAACCCACATGGCAAGTAACAGTTGTACAAGGAAAGGTGGCCCTTCTTGTAATCAGCTATGCATATAAAGACCTGAAACTTTATAGAAACCAACCAGACAAAGAGGAGATGAGGATTGTAGTCAGCACGGAAGGACCTCAAGGTAGGAAGAAAGAAACTTGCAGCATTCCAGGAAGCCATGAATGCCAGGATGGCACCGCGCACCGCAGTGGGGGGAGGAGGGTTGTGCAAAATGAGATGGGGGAGGGGAGAGGGGCCGGTATTGCAGGGCCCTGGACCACAGGCCATGTTAGGAATGGAAGCCTTTATCTGAGAAGCATGGCTTGTACAAGAGAAAGCCGAGGCCGGAATGACTGACATTTACACCAGCCACAGCCACCAATGTGCAGCCAAGGTTGAAAACCTGTGATAGAGAGAGGCAAGATGTAGGATAGGAGGCCATTGGGTGAGAGATGACAGCAGACTGAATTAGCATGCTTGGTGGGGGAATGGAATCACTGAGTGAATAAACAAAGGAAGGAATGCATGTCTCAGGTGGAGGTTTAGGACTTAGAGTAAAATTGTCTTGCTTCAAATCACAGCCCTACCACTCACTGCCTGGGTGGCTCTGAGTATATTATTACAGCAGCTCTTTGAGAGCCTCAGTCTTCATTTCCAAAGTGAAAATGACAATCTTCCATCACGGTGTGTTACAAGAACTAATGAAATTATCCAACCAGAGGGTTTACTGCTATGGCACACAAACGCTAGACACACGGTTAACATTAAGAACTGCTAATATGCTTGCAGGGATGAGTTCTCGCATAGTACAAGATCTCATGGAGCAAGAAAGCTTATGGCCACTACTCTCTCAAAAGGAAGCTCCATTCTAGTCCTGACTCCCCTTTGCACCCCTGAGTGTGCTCATGTGGTAGTGATTAAGCCAAAACCCAAGCTGGAACCAGATACAGCTCATTTCTTCCTGGCTTACCAGCGGTCCTCCCCAGGTCTGTCTGATGCTGTCATCTGGCTTCAACTTATCTGGGGGAGGACAGGGAGAAGCCAGACAGCCATGAATCTTGCTGTCTGCTCACACATGTTCGCAGTCTGGAGGATCAGGAGGAGCACCTGTCAGGGGAGATGTATAGCTCAGTAGCAGAGGCTGACGCCCTCGGACTGTCCCAGAGCCCAGGGTCAGCTAAGTCCTTCTGGAAGACGGCAAAGCCCAGGCATGGCCTGACCTTCCCTGTCAGCTCCTGAGTAATGCTAAGGTAAAATCCCGAGGGAAAAGGAGGGCACTGGCTCTGAAGCTAGAGTGGTTTCTATGCCTATGTGCATCCTTGTGGGAATCAAGGAAAGTCCCTTCTCAAAAGGGAGGTGACCCTGCACTGTGATAGAAGAATGTTTTAACTACATTACATCCTTTGAAGAAGCCTTAGAAGAAAGACAAAATGTCAGCGCTTCAAAGTGGTAGGAGATATTGTCCTGGAGTACTAAGACTTGAAATGTTTTCTTTCCTTTGCCCTTTTATACATGTTCATTTTTACCAACAAGTATGTAGCATTTTTAAGCCATAAAACAGTAGAAATTTAAATATCAAATGTTAAGTCTGTCATGAGGTATACCCATCTTCTTAGTGAATCAATTCATTTTTTTTAAACATAAGCCCATAGTTTAATTCTGGAGGGAACAAAAGGTTTCACTTAGAACTGACTCCAATTTACTCCACTTAGGGCTATTAGATAAGCATGTGGACCTAACAAAGTCAACAGAAAAATGCCCCTGACTTTCAAGCTTTTGCTGTCCATCATCTCTCATTACTTAGAATTTTCCTCATCTATTCCTTAGGGCCATCTGTCAAGATCTCTGCCCATGGAGGAAATTAAATCTTAGCTGGGACACTTCTTAATAGTGTAGCCATAGCTGGGTTGTTTAACTCCAGCTCACACCTTCCAAATGAAGATGAAAGCAGTATAATAGCCCCCATTTATTCAGCGCAAATGCAGGTGGTACTGAGGTCTTTCTACAAGCACTGCCACACTTCAACAGTCCATCTGATAACCAAGATGGCTATGGAGTATGTTTTAGTCAGGGGTTGTGAGGAGAACTATTAGAATCAGGACACAGAATTTATAATATTTTATGATGGTCACGCAGAGTTTAACACAAGAAAGTGCAGGAAATCTGTCCACAACACTAAAGACACGATATTCAGCTAAGGGCCTGAATCCCACAGCAATGTCCTGCATGAGTCCAGATGAAGACCTAGAGCCCATGACAATGCCTCCCGCAAGTCCAGCTAAAGGTATAGAGCCCGTGAGAAGGATTCATTCCAGTCTGTTTTACGGATCTATGCTTTGAAGGCCCAAAGGTCAGTGGTGGAAGCTAGAAAGTTTATGCCAGCAGGGTGAAGGAGCTGTTCTAGTAGGTTGAGGGTTCTACACTGGAGCCAAAAAGTCATGCTCAGAACAAAAACCAGGGCTGTCCTGAAAAGCACCAGAGCCATCCTCAGTGACACAGAGGTCCTGAGCTCCTCCGAGGAAAAGAACAGTCAAGTACATGCCAGAAAGCCAGCATGATGAGTTCGTCATGGAGATTACATAGCACACATCTTCCCCTCAGGAGCCAGGAAGCAATGCATGATGTACAGACCAGGGCTCCCCCAAAGTGAACCACAGCCACTCTCACCAACAAGGTCCCAGCTCCTCCGATCACAATGGTCAAACTCACACTGGGGAAGCTAGTCACGATGAGCTCCTCCAGGAGAACCAACGGCTCAAACAACACATAAAGAAACCCAGCATGGCTTACTCTTTTTCTCCACATCTCTATTTATGCTGGCAACTTCCCTCAGGTGGAACATCCATGCTCAGCACCATGCTGATTTAATTCAGCTGGATTAAGTTGGCCACCAGTTTTTAATCCATCACAGAGTATCTAACAGGTGGGTAGCATCCACAGCTCGGATACAATGGGCAAGGGGAGGATTCACGGTCCTGAACAGGACACAGCAGACAGGCACAAATTCATGATGCTCTACAGACTGAAGCATAATTGAAAACTTACTATTTCTGTAATTCTCCATTTAATACATTCAGATCATGGCAACTAAGACCTGCAGAGAGAGAACTCTTAGACAAGGGCAGACCATGTAACTGTAGGAATTCTATAACAACTAAGTGAGCCCTTAGCACAGTTCTGGCAATTAGGGAAGAAATACCATGATGCCAGTCTGTAAAGCCACTTGAAGTTAATGGGAACCCTGCACTCTGGTCCTTTGTCTGATAAGAAATATAAACAAAATAAAAAGGAAGTCAAATAAGAGCTGACACTGCCAGTATGTGTATGTGTATTGTTGAAATCACATAGAGGGTACTAGAAGCCACAAATTTTTTTAAGTATTATCATTTTGTTTGTTTGTTTGTTTGTTGAGGAATGCTGATATGATGGACTTTTTCCCAAATAGCTCCCCGCCTTGATCAGGTGTCTCTGAGCTGGTGGTGGTTAACAGCAGAGCTTTGATGTTGGACTGCCCCTCTCCCCTACAAGAGCTACATATCGCTAGGCAGGTCGTTCTGGAAGGGCTCCTGTAACACTGGGTAGCCACGCCCACCAGCCCTGCGCAGCTGCTGTGCAGAGACTGGTCCTCAGGGTCCTTAGCACATGCCCAGGAGCAGCCACAGGGCCACCGCTCTCATCAGCTAAGCCCTGACCAAATGCCAGCTTACTAAAGGCTGCTTCTCATCACAGGGGCTTTCTTGCCCCAGCCTAGGCCACCTGCCCCTCCCAGGCTTCAGCTCTCTTTTCTCTAGGTCCCCAACTCACCTGAAACTTCCTATGTGCTCCCCTCCTCTGAGTGCCTCCACGTACGTGGTCAGCACGCTCAGCATGCAGCAGGCACTGACACGGTATTTGAAATGAACCTGTAAATAAATGACTGCTTTGCTCAGCTACTGTCTCTGAAAGCAAGGAAACGCTAGGTTGGCGCTGTAGTGTGATGTAGGAGGAAGACAGGACAGGCATTCGTCAGCTCACTCACTGGCATGACACTGACTAGCAAATCCCTCCCCCAACCTCAATTTCTCCATCTCTAAAATGGAGCGAAAACCCCTTCATAAACTCAGCTGGAACAGCTAGCAGACAAACACATCTCAACCATGGAAAAAAATCTGCTTTGAACACTTAAACGCTGCATAAATATGAGATGTCGATGTTATTTTCTAAGTAAGGTAATAGTTTGCTACCTGGGTGGCACCGACACCCTAATAGAAAAATGGTCCTGTTAGCATAGAAGAAGGGGGGGATGCTTCCTTTGGAATGTGATGCTGGGAGCCTGCACCTGCCCCACCCAGGCCAACCCCGCTATCTTGCCCCCACCCCGCCCCAACTTCAGCTCCACAGCTCTACTGAGAACGTGGCTCAAATCCTCCCACCCACCCTCCCCAGCAGGCTACCCCGGCCCAGCCCTCCTGGTGCAGCCCAGACTAATGGGATCCAGAGCTTGTCCCTGGGAGGAGCAGGCTTTGCGTATGGAGTCGGCACTTTCCGGCGGTTGCCTGGTGACCCTCGAGGAAAAGGAGCTGTGACAGACCAACTACAGAACCCCAAGGGCCATGGGGCTGCAGAGGGCTCCCCTCAAAGTGCTGTCACCCAGGCGCTTCTGTCGGTGGCAGGGCAGGTGGAGAAGCAAAAGCCTGAGCAGGCTTGGGCGCTGGTGTGGCTGCTCCTAAAAGAAGGTGGACCATGCTGTAACTGACGCTCCTCTCTAGCCTCAGATTTAGATTAAAAACCCTGCAAAAATCCAGCAGTGACTGATGCTCCACAGTGGCCCAAAGCATCCAACGGTGCATCTCAAGACTCCTTTCACTGATACAGGAACCGAGAGAGAAAGGGAGGGGTGAGCTTGGGGGACGCCGCTGGCCCAGTCCAGACCCACACCTGGAGCAGGAGGGCTGTTAGGCCATGAGGCAGGAAGAAAAGGCCAGTCAGAGGGGAGCAGGCCTCCGGCCGAGGGTGGAAATGAGCGGTGGGCTCCCTCAGTGGGAAAATACTGAATTACAGAGCACATTTAAGAGACTGAGCAGCAAACCCAAGACGAGCTGCCAGCTAATGAGGGGTACGGAGGCTCCTTTGGCTTTATGCTGGGAGGCCTCTCCCATCCTTGTCTCCTTTCACGCTAAGATCTTGTAAAAATATGTGTAAGTATCCAAGGTCCCACCTGAGAGCTAAAGAAACCGAAGCTGGGGGAGGTTGAATAATCTGAGCTCACACAGCTGTGCAGTTAGAGAGCCAGGGCTACATAAATTCAGTTCTTCTGAACTCAAGCCTAGTATTCCTTCTAATACCCCAGACATTTATTCTCTACCACCACACCTACCCTTTCTCTCTCTTCCACCCTCCCAGGCACTCCACACTCCGAAGCAGGCTTGTTGCAATTTTGCTGAATCAAGAACCAGTGTCATGAATTTGTTTCTTTATTCACTCATCTATCTCACATCATTTACTGAGCACCCACTGCACCCCAGGAATCAAGCTAAGAGCTAGGAATGCTGCAGTGAGCAAAGGGATTTGGCCCCAACCCTCAACAATGACAGTAGGTGTATTTAATCCTTGACAAGATAGTTTACGGTCTTATGAAACCGCTCACCAAAGTCCTCACCTTCTCAAGGGAGCCCCCACTACTACTCTGCTACACTTAGAAGAAGCATGATCTCCGTCTTATCCCACCGTGCTAGCAGTGCAGGATGTCAGCAGTCTTTCCAAGCTGGCCAGGATCTATCCGGTGAACAAGTCAGCTAAATAGCATGTTGATTCATACACATACATATGTATATACATATATATGCATATGTGTGTGTGTGTTTGAAAAAGGAACGTGTTGCAGGTTCGTCAGTGGGTGTGTTACCAGCTCTTGCATAACAACCTGAGTGCAGTGAGCAGTGGCCCGGACCACAGCTGAGTCGGGTCAGTCACATTCATGACAGAGGAGCTGGGAAGCCCCAGCCAACTCTGGAAGCCTCCTCATCTACCTCCAGGCCTTCACATTTGGAACGACCCACAGATTTCTGGGTGCTTCACTGCATCTGCACTTGGCTGAAGACAGTTTCCTGTTTCTAAGAAAAGCCTGCTTGGATGTCTCACAAGGTCCTTTGGATAGCAGACCCTGTGAGCCTCCCACGGCCAGAGGAGCCACCGGGGACACTTTGTCCTCATTAACCCTCTGCACCCCAAAGGTATCCTGGGGCTCCCAGAGCCAAGCAATTACAAGTGTCTGTGAGACGAGACGAAACATGAACAGAATTTCATGTTTGGCCCAAATGTGCCCGAGCTGTTGAAGAACGTGGATTGCTAAGCCTAAATGAAAAGGTCTGGCCGCAGAGACTCAGGCGAGCACCCCTTCGGAGCGCCCAAGAGAGCCTCCTGCGTCTCTTCCCGACAGCTGCCCCAGCTCTGCCTGCCTCTCTACAGCTCCAGACTCACACAAATCACTTTTCCAGTGGTATCACCCACTGTTGCCATGGCGGCAGCTGTTGTGGCAAAACAGAATGTCCAGCCTTCGTCCTATGACTTGCGACCTGTGACAGATTGTAAAGGGAAACCCTTGCGTGATCACGGGCCTCAACAGAGGGCTCTGAGGATGCACACGGGCAGAACCGCCGGGACCGGCAGTGTGGGAACAGAGACCCGGTGACCCCTCTCCTCCCCTGGCCTGTGTTCCCTTGGTGGTAGCTGAGAAGAGCTGCAAAGCTTCCCAAGAGCCCTGTGGTCTCTGTGACCTCCTCACACGATGCAAGGCTTGCCTAAGTGTTTAGGACCCACCCAACAGTGGTTTTCTTCTCTTTCCTCCAAAATGTCAAAGAGGCTCCCCATGCAAGTGTGGGGTGTGGGGGGAAGGAATAGACAAGATCATCCGCAGGTCGATGCCACCCTGGGCAGAAGGACATGGGATTTACGAATATGATAATCTAAGCAAGAAGGAGAATCACAGGTCCCTGCTCAGGGGTGACCACCCATGAGCCACTCTGCTGGGCTCTCCAGGCACAGGAGCAGCTGCCAGCCCCCTTCTGGAGGAGCTGTTTGAGCCAAGAGATGAGCTGCGCTCAGGGTGGCATGGCTATAGACAACCGGGCCTAGGACATTCTCAGCTGGCCCGGAGACATCGCTGCTTCATCACGCTCAGCTTTCTCTCCTTTCCACCAGCTGCGTGGCAGAGGGATGGGAAACTGGGGGTGCTGGAACCCGCTGTCCTCTTCTCACCCTGCCTTTAGATTTGTTCAAAGGAAGTCGTAGCTGACATTCCTAGGAATACTTGCACTCCTTTATGTATCTGTGTCCAGCCACTGACCCGGGGTTAACACGAGTATCAGAAGGGCAGATTTTGCCAATGGCTATTCTTGGGATGATAGAAGGAAAGAAGCACTAATCGTCCCACTCCTGGAGACTTGCCCGCTCTATAAACCAGTGTGGTTTTCTAGTCACAGTGGTGGGGATAGATCAGGCGTCGCTCCCCCGGGCTGCGGCTTACATCTCAAAGCTGTTTCCACAGAAGCAGTAAACACAGCGGGATAAGCACAGATTCTGCAGTCAACCAGTCTGGGTATGAATAAACCCAGCGCTGTTTTAGTGTGTAAATTTGGGCAGGTTGTTTAACTGATCTGCCTCAGTCTTCTCATGTGCAAAATGGCGGTGATAAGAGTGTGTTCTTGGGGCTGGGGATTTAGCTCAGTGGCATAAGCTCCTGCCTTGCAAGTGCATGGTCATGAGTTTGATCCCTGGTACTGATAAAAAGAAACAGAGTGTGTTCTTCTAAGCATGCAAGGACAATTGAAAAATGTAACTTATGCAGCATGATCAGCACATGACACATACCAAGGACTCCTCAGGTGGTCCGCGCTGTTGTTGCTATTACTTTTTACTGTTATTGCTCAGTCTACTGGATAACACAGTTCTATTCAGTAGGTTTATTATGCATGTCTGTCGGATGGATGGGTGAAGTCATCCAAAAATAAAACAACTTTATCTTCTTTAGCCCCATGGGGTCTCTGACATGGATTCATCGCAAGGAAGGTTAGAGCTATGTACAGTGGACTGCCCCAGTAACAAAGCTTGCTCATCTAAGCTGTGGAGAGATTCTCCAATGCTCTTATAACTAGCATCAAGTCCTCTTTTTAACGAGAACCTGCAACTTCAGTCATAGCGGGGAGCTGTGTTCTATTCCGTTCAGATATTCAAGCGCTCTCCACATTGCTCCATTAGTCACTTTCCCTCCATGCGAGTCCCACCAGCCCACTCTCCCTGGATGCACACAGGAGTAGCACCAACAGATTCCTTCTCAGAGTTCAGTAGACATTTGGGCAGACTTCGGAGAAAGCAGGAAGGTCTTCCCAGGAACCCTAAAACACAAATAAGCCAGTGCTTTTGTAGTGGGAATCTTGAGCCCTGGGTTGTGAGGAAGGGTGTCAGTTTCAAATAATCTCATCTGCTCTTCTCAAAAACTCTCAACCCCATGGAAGAACCACCCATGCCTGAAGATCCTGTAAAGACTCCCCAAGAATCACCAAGCTCATAACAGATAGTTATTATTATCTCTACCCCTCAAGAATCTCAGTGCAAAATCTACCTACTCCTCATGCAGCATCTCTTGAGTTACAGGGACTGACGAAACAGTACTAGATGCTCAACATCTGTGTGAGCTCAGGCCCTCTGTGGTCCTAACACACACATCCAGTATTTTCGGAGCCTATGGAACAAACCTGTCTTCATCCAGCTCTCACTAAATGCCTCATGCAAAAGTAGCTCCATCAGAGATAGGAGCTTAAGCTTAAGCCAGCAATATTGTTCCTGAGAAATTTAGTTTTACCGCTGGACCTCCAGAAGCTGTGTCGAATTCGGTATTTCCAAACACTTAACTTTTATGGTCTCAAGGCCTCTTCTGCCTAGCTCAGCTCCAGTCTGGCAGTCACTGCTAAGTCATCTGGGTGTACCTCCCCGCTCTGTTTACTTTCCTGTGAAGTCTGTGGGCGGTGAGGGCAGAGCAGGAGCCGTGGCTGACCTGGCCTCTAGGAGACTTTCTCAGGGAAGGACAGTGGTGGGAAGAGGCAGAAGAGTGTAGCAAGCTTCCCACCTCCCTGGCTCATGCCAAGAACCATAAGGAAGGGCCTGAGACTGCACCTGAACACACAGGCTCACGCCCATCTACTCACCCGTCGGACAAAGGTCCAGGCCATTTTCTTTACTAGTCCTCACCAGCCCAGGCCGGATCAGGCTCTTCCCGGTGAAAACTGAGCCCTAAAACCCTGGAGCCTTCTCAGTGATTTACAGAGAACTTGACTTCACGTGGGCCTTCCAGCTGCAGCCTGCCCAGAGTCAGGGAGGAAGAGGAAGAAAATTATAAATGAACAGTCGGATGAGAAACAGATGTCTGGAGCCCTCTCTGGAAATGGATTCTCTCTCTCGGTGAGATGAGAAGGCAATGCGCCCCTGGAGCGGTCTCTGGCTCTACCTGCAGTTCAGCCCTGCACACCACTCCCACCACCTCCTGCTCCATCTTTAGGGTCAGCACGGCACCCTGCCATGCAGGTATCAACCTTGCCGGGCCATTTGTTTCTGATTTTAGCCCAAAAATCAGATATAAAAATAAAGGAAAATAAAAAGGAAAGAAAAAGAAATGAACATTAGGTGTTGCAACCTGAATTAGATACTGCTACTATCAGTGAGGAAGAGTGAAATAAATAGGTAACTGCAAGATGGTAGGTCTGTCCCGGGACGGAGGTGAGGGCTGGACAGGAGAATAGGAAAGAGGAGCTGTGTGCCCAGCCTTGGGGCCCAGGGAAGTGCTGGAAAGTCAAAGGCAGCAGAAATGAGTTACGAGATGTCTGTAAGTCACTCAGAGGTATTAATTTAGCACATTCGAAAGACTAGTTCACTTGTAGTGTAACATGCTGGTTAGGAGCAAATCTCAGAAGTCAGACTGACTGAACTCCTAGGCATGAAACTCCTCTGGGCCATTTATTATCACACCAGTCAAATTACTCAATCTGTACCTCAGTTTCCTAACTTATAAAGGAAGGACATTAATAGTTAGAGGATGGTTATAAAGAGTACATGAAGCCATATTTGTAAGACACCTAGAAATACGCTTGCCACCTAGGGAGCACTATATGTGTGCTTTAACTTTCCATCACTGTCACAAAAGGCCTGATTATTAACTTACAAAGAGAAAAGGGTGGTGTGCCGGTTCCACTTCATGATTGGTGACCCCATCCCGTGGTGTCTATGGCGGCACAGCATGGTGAAAGTTAGTGGTGGCAGAACAAAACCCCTCGCTTGATGGTTAGGAACAGGAGAGAGGAAGAAAGCATGGATTTCTCCAGGTCCCCACCTCTCAAAGTTCGTTGCCCTGCACACCTATCTATATGAGAGAGGGAGAGAATTTGAAGGATCCAGAACAAAGTGCCCCTTTTTCACGTTTGAACTCTGGTGAAAAACAGTCCAAAAACTAAGGCAAGTGACATCATGTATTATCTTTATTACTGATAATAATGACATAGTAATGATGACCTTATACCTACACAGGACAAAGGACTTCCTAAGAAGGATCCCAGAGTTAGGAAAACTTACCATGCAGGCACAGGCTCGGATAGAAAGGGTCAGCCCAGATGCCACTGTGAGAACTATGACATGAATTAATGGAAAATAATAGGAATTCCTATGAGCAGGCGTAATCTCCCCAATCAAATATATTATTCCTTGAAGCAGAGCAGGGAAGGAGCATGTAGTGGTTGATTGATTGTGTCGACTTGAGACATTTAGAAGTTTAACTAAATGGCTTTAGCAATTCTACACCCAAGGGTGTAGAGGAAGACCCACCCTAGGGTGGGTCATCACCTGGAGGTGTAAAGGGGAGGAGGCTAAGGATTTGGACTTTTTTTTTTTTAACCAAGGATTGAACTCAGGACCTCACGCTTGCCAGGCAGGCTCTTACACCACTGAGCTAAGTCCCCGGCCCTTTGCAATCGAGGTGGAAGCCATCTTACTCTAAGAATTTGTGCATTTTCCTTGCACCTAAAATCAGCAGGATGTAGATGCCACCAAGGCTTGCTGCCAGCTGGAGCAGTAGCCACGCTTTTCTCTCTCTTGGCTGCAGGGGTCCAGTGCCTGGATTGCTGGGTTCTGTGAACCCGATTGTGAAGAAAAGCTTTTCTATGTTGCCACCATTCTGGAACCTCATGTGGCCTCCCCTGCCATTCTGGAGCATGGTGCTCTGAAGCTTTCTCATCTGAGAAAATTCTTTCGCTTTTGCAGTTTTGGGGCTGCAAAGGGTGAAGACCAGCTGCTTCCTGAGATGCCTGGTGGCCATCTTTCTTATCGCTCTGTTTCTTCTCAGTAATCAAAGTCTCAGCACTATCTTTACAATCCACAGCTTTACTGGAGTTTTCCTTCGGGCCAAACTCACAGTGTTTTAAATTATCCTGCTGGGCTCTTTGCTCTTGATTTGCAACATAGATCTGGCTAAAAGCCCCCAACAATAGCCATGCCACAGCCTCAACATTTGACTGCCTTGAAATTTCCTTTGCCAGATTAATCAGTCCATGACCCTTAATCTCAGTGTCAGGCAAAGTCTCTGGGCATGAGCAAAATGCAGACAAACTTTCTGCCAAGCCATAACACACATCATAGGGAGTCCAACAACCAATTAGTCCTCCTTCCCAGCAGAAACCTCGCAAACCTGGTCTTTACTATCAGGCTTTCTATCAGCCTTCTGGTCTCCTGAGCTCTGACCAAAATCTCCTCTACAGAACAACCTAAGTTGCTCCAGCTCTGTGCATCCAGGCGACATGTACGAACCTTTCCAAACTCTGCCCACAAGCCATTTCCAAAGCCTCTCGAAAAACATGGTCAGGTATAGTCACAGCAATGACCCCACTCCTCGGTACCAAATTCTTAGTTACTTTTTATTCATCGCTGAGACAAAATACCTGATGCCCAAAGTTGGGAAAGGAAAGGTTTATTTCTTACAGTTTTTGGAGGTTTCAGTCCATATTCAGTTGGCTCCAAGGCAGGGTGGCACTGCAGGGCCGCAGTTCATGGCGGCTGCAAACAGCAAGCGGAAACCGGCAAGAGAAAGACAGACACACCTTCTTCCTGCCATTACATCACATCCTGGCTCCACCCCCTAGGAGGGTGTACCACTGACACCATCAATCCAAGCACTAGACAATGAACCAGTCACAAATGCACAATGCAAATACATGAGGCCTGGGGGCCACCGACATAAATCATGACAGAGCATGTTACAACAATGGAGCTCCCTCTACATTATAGGAACAGGAGGAGAGAAAAAAATTACTTACACACACATGCACATTATAACTTCTAATTGGGTTGCATGGTATTTTCCTTTTAGTGTCTCTCTGAGACAAAAAGCTACTTGTAAGCAAGAATCACGCCTTTTCGTTCCTGTATCTTTATCCCATATGTTATCTTATCCTATGTGTTAAATGCCTTTGTATGACCTGAACCAAGTGTCCAACTGACCTACTAAATGTTGAAGAATAAAGAACCAAGACATGGTGGTTTCGCTTAGGAAGGAACTGTTACTTCAGGAGAAGTGGAACAAAAAGAAAAAGTGGGGAGGAGGAAATAGAAAAGGAAATCATATTTGAACCAGAAGATGGAAAAGAGTAGACTCCCAAACACAGAGAAAAACAAACTACTATTGCTCCATCATTTCTACCAGACAGGAATAGACCCTTGCTGCACAGAAAAGCCAGACACAAGAAGAGTCACCTCAGACCAAAGACACAAGATTGTACAATAATCTCTGAATTAAAGAAATTCTGCAAAAAAAAAAAAGAAAGAAAGAAAGAGAGAGAATGTGTGTGTGTAGCATGTGGGACACGAGGCAGGAAGGGTTTGATGCATTTCTCTAAAGTGGAATGTTCAATAGAGATACCTAAAAATCTAACGGGCAAAAGAATGACTCTCTCTTTGAGTTGAGTTTACTGTTTTCCTTGAGTTTAATTTCTATTGCTAGAGTATAGGGGGAAAACTTGTTTCTAAGATCCATTAGAGCTCCGGCCAGGTGTACAACTCAGTAAGACAACACAGTAAGAAACTGGAAAAAGCTCTCACACAGTCTTACAGTGAAACAACTGAGGCAATTAACTTACAAAGAGAAAAGCACCTTTGTTAGCAGTTGTGAAGGTTTCAGTCTAAGACCAAGCCACCCCGTTTGCCCTGAAACTCTCATGAAGACGCACAGCATAGCAGCAGCATGAGAGCAAACTGCCTACATCAAGATCCAGGAGGCAGCAACGGATTGAAACTGGGCTCTTGCAATGCTGTCTGAGCGTCCCTGCAATAACTTCAGGACCCCCTGCTACGCCCCACTCCCTGAAAGTTATATTACCTCCCCCAAGTGTTACCTCACAATCAAAAGCTTTAACACGGGGACCTTTAGAGGATGCTCATGCAAACCACAGAAGACACTCCACAAAAGCTATTTTATCTATGAGCCTCCTCCAGCGTAGGAAGGAATGCCAAACATCATCAGTCATTAGGGGAATGCAGCTTAAAATCTCAATGGTATCTCACCATGGCCCTCAGAACACTTCGTGGTAAAATGGTTGATCATATCAAGTATTGGCCAAGGTGCAAAGCAACTGAAGCTCTGAAGCACTGCTGCTGAGAACACAGTATGGTACAACCACCATGGAAAATTTGGTTTCTGAAAAGGTGAGCACATCCTCTCAAAAGCACACAACCCAATATAATCATGACAAAAAACCCTCAACCAGGAAACATTCTACAAGATAACTAATCAGTACTCCTCAAAATAGGCAAGATTATTACAAGTTAGGAAAGCCCAAGAAATTATCACCTCTAAGAGGACCTAAGGAGACATGCAGTGAGGTAATCTGGATAGGAAACAAAGAGGGCATTGGATAAAAACAAAGAAGTCAGAATTAAATATGGACTTCTGTTAATAATAGTGTGTCAGTGTTGTTTTACTAATTATGAAAAATATACCATATTAATGTAAGTTATTGAAAATGGAGAAAACAGTGAACCTTTCAACTTTCCTATACATGTAAAATCTATTCTAAATAAATAAGGTTGATGGAAAAACACAAAGTTAAGCAGACATCTCCCACAATACCTAGCCATTTCATTCCTGGGTAGTTACTCAAGACAAATAAACATGTATGCCTGGAAAAAGACTTTTTTTGGTGAATGTTTGTAATATCCCCACTTATAATGGTGAAAAACTGGAAAAAAACCAAATATATGTCAATATTTGATATGTGCATAAGCAAATTGTGGCGTATCTACACCATGGAATACTCAGGGATAAAAAGGAACAAATTATTGATAAATATAAGAACACAAATTGATCTCAAAAATCATTATGTTGAAGGAAAGGTGTTAAATGAAAGAAAATAATACATAGAATAATATTCTACTTATAAATATTATAGAAAATCCAAATTTATCTATAGTGACAGAAAACAGATCGACAGCCTAAGGGCAAGGAGATGGGGGTGGAAAGTTTGGGGATGAAAGAGATTGATTACCAAGGTTTGCAATAAATTTTGGGGTTATGGACATATTTAATAGCTAAATGTGGTGATAGTTTCACAGCATACAAAATGTCAAACCCTATCAAGTTGTACATTTTAATTTGTGTGATTTAAAAGTTTACTACATGCCAATTGGTAACATCAAAGAAACTATTTAAATTTTATTTTTAAAAAGTAAAAAGAAGACCAGGTACCAAGAAATGACATACAAATGTTCATGTTTACTAGTACAAATGATAATTACTTAGGTTTTTACTTTTAATGGTCAATCAAGTCTGGACTGTTCCAGACTAGTGAAACTTGGGATCAAGTTGAATCAGTTAGAAACCATTTTTTTAACCCAAGAAAAAATAGTGCTTTTCATTGTAAACCAAGAATCTGCTAAAATTCATTGTCTGTAAACAATTTACTTCGAGAAATTATTTTTGCCATGTAGTGGTTACGGGTTTCCCTAAGCTGTACATTCTAAGTGGGTGACCTTAAAATTGAGGAAAGTAGAGGTGCATTTTTGTTGCTGCTGGAAACAGAGAAACTATGAATAATTTAAACTTGTGGTCCTGGGCTTGTTAACGCCAGATATCAACCGAGTTAATCAGTCACTGGCAACTTCACAAAGAAACTGTGTTGAGTGTAGCTAATGTACACAGAATTGTACATGTGTTAAATGTACAATTTGATCAGCTTTTATGTGTATACACTCGTGAAACCATTAACATAACCAAAATAACACAGATCAACTCCAGAAGTCTCTGTGGCCCTTGGGCACCCATTCCCCCTTCCAAACCTACCCTCGAAACTTTTCTCTCAGCACTAAATAATTTGTTTGTCTCTAGAACTTTTTATAAATGGAATCATATACTACACACGATCTTATCTCTCATATTTTGGTGTCTTCAAAATGAGCGTTGATCATTTTTTATGCCTGTATCCTGTAATCTAAACAAGATACAATACACAATATATTAACCAGTGTTAATCTCCTATTAGTTTGTTTTGAAATTCTGTATCATTGCTTTTATTCTTGTTTCATTTTAAAATTTAAAAAAAGACCTGGGGATATAGCTCAATGGTACAAGAGCCTGCCTGGCAAGCACAAGGTCATGAAATTTCAATCCCCAGTACCTAAATAAATAAATAAATAAATTTTTTTAAAAAAGAAAGTTATGCTACCACTATCATTCTCAATATTGGTAACTTGTACTTTCTCTTTTTCCCCAAGAAGTCTAGCTAGAAGAGCATTTTTAATGATCTCAGAGAAGAGGCTCTTGATTTCATTAATTTCCTGTTGCTTTTTTGTTTTTGTATTTTTAGCTTTGTGATTTTAGTTCAGATCTTTTTATATATTTTATTTTGCTTTCTTTGGGTTTTATTTTCTTCTAATTTCTTAAGGTAGAAACTGAGTTCTATGATTTGAGGCCTTTTTCTTTCATTACCTTTGTTAATTACATATTTGGAATATTTTTCTTATATCCTTTGTAAGATTGTTTGAATGGTTGACTTAGGGGTCATCAAATGTGTCCTTAGTTCATCACCAATAGCTGTATGTATATTATACCTCTTCCTGTATACAATAGTTTCTTACAATTCACTTCTATTTTCTGTCTCCTGAATTTTTACCACTGTTGTCACACATTTTATTTCTACCTATACAAAACTCTACATTTAAAAGGCGAAAGATTTATACGATCTACAAAACCCTACATTTAAGTTCTGACCCTCTCTATGTAATGCATCCTCCGTGGTGGTTGCTTTAAGAGCCTTTGTCAGTAACTTTAAGCAGTGTGAGGATGGTATGCCTTACCATTCTTCTTTCCATGTTTCTTGAGTGTTATTTAACTTCTGTTTCTTGGGTTTATAGTGTGTGAATCAAATCTGGAATAGTTTCATCCATTAATCATTCTTCAAGTCTTTTTTTTTTCTGTTTTTATCTTTTCAAGACTCCAATAATGTTCATATTCACACACCCAAAATTGTCCCACAAAATTGTCCCACAAGATTACTTGAAGCTCTTTTTTTTTTTAGTATTTCTTCCATTTATATTTTATTTTATTTATATTGCTGCAACTTTGTGTTCATTAATTTTTTTCAGCAGTTTTGAATCTGCCGTAAATCCCATCCAGTCTCTGCTTCAGTTCATGTTGTGACTCTCGTTGCTAGAATTTTTATTTGGGTTTTTGTTATATTTTCACGTCTCTACCATTTGGTCTGCCCAGTCTTTTTATAATTTCTTGAACATGTGAAGTTACCACTCACTTTTAATGTCCTTGTGTGCTTATTCTATCATCTGTTTCATTTCTTGGAAATTTTCAGCTGAGTCTTTTCTTCATCGTGAGTCTTATTTTCCTGCTTCTTTTATGTGCCTGGTAATACTTTATTGGTGCCAGACAACATGGACTTGATGGATTTTTTGCATCCTAAAATTATTCTTGAACTAAGTTACTTGGAAATAGTTTGACCCTTTGAGTCTTGAATAAGGTAAGAATAAAACAGCATTTAGCTTAGGGCTAATTTTGCTCCATTACTGATGCAAAGACTTTCAGTAGTTTAACCTAATGGTCCATCAATTATGTAGCCCGAGAACAGGCAAAACTAACCTTTGATAAGAGAAATTAGAATAAAGTGAGTATAGGTTATGGATATAAGAACTTTCTGCAGATTCTTTACATAAATACAGTCTTAAAAATCTCATTAAACTGAGCAACTGGGATTCCCTCTGGAGGGCGACCTCAATGACCTAGAAGCCTCCTCTATGCCTTGCTTCTTAAAAGTGTCTACTGCTTACCAAAGCAACACACGGGCACCAGGCCTTACCACAGGAGCCACTGGGGGACACTGCAGATCCAAACTGCAGCGAGTTTTAATTGAATTTTCACTGTGTGTATCCCCTTTTAAGAATGCACACCCCGCAGGGGATTTAGCTCAGCGGCATAAGTGCCTGCCTTGCGAGCATGAGGTCGATCCCCTGTACCAAAAAAAAAAAAAAAAGAATGCACCCCTAATACTTAGTGAAACGATTTTGGAGGGGGACTATCTGCCTTGAGGTTGTATGAAGGAAAAGAAGCCAATACTAATATTGGACATTTGCCATGCACTGGGTCTTTTGAAAACTCACTTGATTCCCTTATTCTCTTTGAACAACATGATAGTTCTATAAAGAATGTGTCGTACTGGCCAAAGACAAAATGGTGGCTCAGGCAGGTTGCTACCTACCTAAGGTTTCCCAGCTTAACCTTAGGTCTTCCTGCTTTTAAAGTCCTCGTCTCGATCCTTTTAAGGAGAGAATTCAGTCCTCGGGCATGGATTTTTGCAGTTCAGAGTAGTAACGAATGCTTGACAGGGTGGAACAATCCCAGGAATAACCAATTGCTCACAAGCTGATCTCAGCACCGCCACGCTGGACTTCAGGAGTTCATTCCCGGAACAGCAAACTGAAGGGCTCCAAGGTCAGGGTCGCAAATCAAGTAGTTCATCCAAAACTCAGGAAAGTCTGACCAGAAACAAGGAAAGAAGTGGGTGGTTCCCATAAAACCCAGAAGACCTAGGGCCTCCATGGCAGCTGGCGGGAGAGGGAAGAAATGAGCGCCTTCCTTGTGACACAGGAGAGGCTATAAAACAGGGCCTACTTAGCCCTGGATGGAACAGCACCTCAGAAGCCAATGATCAAGTCGGTCCTTTGCAGGAACAGGGAGCTCCCCGTTTCAGCCTCTTCAGCACAGGTAAGCCCCACTCCCAGCTGGTCACCTCTCTGGAGTGGACAGTGGGGAGTGCACCAGTTAGGTCACCAGAGTGCAGTGGCCAGAACAGCTGCCCCGTGTTCAGATCTTGAACCTCCCGCGCTCACTCCAGAGCCGTGCTGGAGACAGCTTCTCTGCGAAGAGATTTTCTTCAGTATCCACACCCTGCCCTCAGTGCTGGGGCTCAGCAGGCCCTTTCCTCCCCCTGGCGTCTCCCAGCGTAGACCACTGACCGACTCGTTCGCGGATCGCCTAGTCTGGAATGGGGTCTCTGACCCCCACAAAGATCCCCCAGGGCCACCTGCAAGCAAAGCACTATGGTTTAAGCCTAAAGCTCTGTTTGGGATTGGAGGGTCTGAGGGATAAAGGGCCCCCACATACCAGCTGGCCTGTGTTGTTGCAAAGCTAGCATATGATTTCTATCAGACAACATAAATCCTAGTTAGAGCAACGTGAGAGAGAGGTGGCAGAGAGGAAGATCGTGGCCCTCACCTTCAGAAGGGGTCGCTGTCCTTCATCTCGCATCGTGTGCAAAATGACAACCAAGAAAACACAGACGCCCTCGACCCCCACTCTTCTACACACACTGCTTTTTTCTGTTTTTACAGCACAGCTTGGCAGTGCCAAATGCTCTGCCAAAGGCCAGCCCCAGGCTCGGTGGGACCTCTTATTTTCCATAGCTCATCCACTTCTGAGCCCCTTGGCTGAGCTGCCTCGTGGGGGGCTAATTGCTGCTCTGTGATACCTTCTAAAGCGCAAGCTGTCTGCTGGGAGCTGGCATGAAACCAAGACAGGATCTTTGACTGACACTGGCTAGGAAGCCACCAGGAAGGCCTGGCCAGAGTGGTTTTTAAACACACACACACACTTCACTAATCCTCTCTTCCTGGAGCCAAGAGCACCCCAGTGGTGTGTGGTAAAGCAGACAGCACTCGCTGGGGTCCTCAGGAGGGCTTTGTAGCATGTGGGCTCCATCCCCAGCCTGCCTGTCTCCCCCTTCCTAGCAGAAGCAAAGCGAAAATAGTAAGAGCAAAACACTACTTGGGCACTGACTGTAGGGCAAGTGTGATCTTGGCATTCAATGTGCTACTGATGGTCACAGCAGACCTGTGAGGTACGTGTTGTCCTTATTGTAATTTTGAGGAAACCAAGGCTTAGACAAGCTACAAGTTTTCCCACAGCCACATGCCACACTGAATATTTAAATTTGATTTAACTGGTAGAGGCAAAATATAAGCTCTGATTTTTTTTGGACTATCCACGTTGGGATTTGCTTACCACAAGGAGAAAGCTTGCTGGCCCTCGGCAAGAAGTCCCAACACGTTTCTGACATTTCGCTTCCTTCAGGAAATATCTTGAAAAGCTGCCTCAGTACGTGTATAATTATTTATTTATGGATTTCACCTACCCTCCAGTACCTGGTAGCGCCCATGGAAAGAAGGATACCTAGAGCACTGATCATCCTTACTAACCGTGAATGTAAATCTAGGCTCAATAGAGTCCTGAAAAATGCAGCAAAGGTTTCAACCAAATCTTGTCTGATCTAATTAAATCATTGTTGAGTTAATTGCAGCACATAGTTGGTGAATAATTTATTTCAGGGAACAGAAAATGTAATGCAACATTTTGTTTGCTTTCAAGTTCTTGAATTGTTCCTATTGCCTACCGTCTGCATTTTCCTCATAGGAAACATTTTAAACTGCTTACCTGTTTCGTGAAGGTTATAAGGTTATAATTACACAATCTGGCTTATAAATATATGCATGGTTCATATGTAGATCTTAAAGCACTATGAATGCTGAAGAGAAATCGGGCATGTGTGACTCCTACACAGGGCTTTGCATTTGAGCAAACTGACCTCAGCAAATCTGGCTGTGGACACCAGGGTTGAGAAATATTCAATGTAAGTAAATAAAAACGCCTTCACCCTTCGTACATTAAAAATCAGTATGAACGGAGGTTCTAACGGCTTCCTCCCATATCCATCGCTTCATGATATAATCCCTGGAGGGGGCCTTCCACCTTTGAGACCCTTGGCCTACAGGAAGGTCGCCCCGATATTTTCGAGGGGGACCTGCTCTGAGATGGGAGCTAGGGGCTGAAGCGGGGACTTGGGGTGTCAGTGGCGTTTGCGGGGAGTAGGACGGTTCCTACTCCGGAACCCCGAGGGACCGGCCTACCCCAGGCTGGGCGGAGCCCACAGACCCCCAGCCGGCAGCAGCCCGAGGCCCCAGGTTTCAGCCCTTGTGCTCCAGGTCTCTGGGAAGCCGCCCTCCTCAGCTCTTCAACACAAGACTAAGTGAAAACAGCACCAGGATCCCTTAAGGTTTGTTTTCCAAGATGGAAAATAAAGGCATTTCATCCCTTCCACAGATAAAAATATCTCGCCTCGCCATTGATTTTGAAATCCCCTTCGTTTGTCTCCCGCAGACCAGGCCTGCACAATGGCACTTTGTGCGCAGCCGGGCCCCTCCTGCTGCCAGCACAGGGGCGGGAGGGCTCCGGGCCGTGGGAGCTGGGAGCGGGCTCGGGCTCCGGGCAGCCCCACGTTGCTGTTGGACGTCATTCAGAAGTCCCAGCTTGGCGTGGGGAGCCAGAGGGGAAAACAAACAGAGCGAGGAGGAGTGGAAAATGCTGAGTCCCGGAGCCGGAGGAGCCACCCTCGCTTTTCCGCAGAGAGCCAGCCGCCCTGCCCACCTGCGGCTGCAGGAGCAGCAGGGAGGCCTTGGCACCAGTCGGTGCGGGGCTGGCAGGGCGGGGACGCATGCTCCGCTCTCTCCGGCAGGCTCTCCAGAGCCCTCGCCCCAAACACTGAGGCCTTTTCTTTGTCTGACAAGTCCAGGAAAGCACAACTCTCACAGAAGGGGAAAAAGACCTTCTTAAGCTACAGTCCACACGCACCAGTGGTGAGCAACCTAGGGCCTGTGTGTTGTTTATCTTTCAAAACAAACGATGTTATTATGTGAGTTGCTTTTTTCTAAACTAAAACCGCAGTATTCAGGTTTAACGGCATGTGGGTGCTTTGTGATAAATAGGTGGGTTTGGGGTTACAGTTTGGGTACTCATCTGTAAAAGGGTCGCAGTCACTGACCGCTCCCACTTACTCCTACATAGCCCTCATAACATGTCCAGCGTGAACACATCAATCCCACAAGGCTGATATTATCATCCCCACTTCACAGATGGAAAAACTGAGGCACAAAGAAGGTAAGTAATTTGACCAAAGTCACAGTTCACAAAAGATAGGGCTAGAATCCAAAATCATACAGTCAAGCTTCAGTTCAAGATCAGTTCACTTCAAATTCACACTCTTTAATGTGACTGCGTTTTTTCCTTAAAATGTCAAACTTCCTCGCTAGGAATGCAAGACAAGAGACACAAAAAGAGAACACTCAAGACAGTGAGGAACTAGAGGGGCGTGAAACCACAATACAAAGATGGCCAGAAATCCTCAAGTGGGGTCGGAAGATAAAATAGTATCGGTCAAGGAGATACTTGCTCTTCCCTATGCCCCAGATAGGATTCTGGGACGAAAACTCAGGGTTCACCTGGCAATTGGACCCAGGGTCTCTCAGAGAAGCTCCAAGGGACAGCAGCTGGAGCAGAGAAATGGGCATCTTCCGTTTTTCTTCCAGTTACAGGCTGGGGTGGAAACAGATCACCCAGGTCTCCTGGGAGAGTAGAGCACCCTGATAGAAGACAGTCACGCAGGGAGGCCCGGCACTTCCTTTTGGAAGCTGTATAGATCTTGTCACCAGAGGAAAGAGGGAGGGAAGGACGGAAGTGGGAAGTGGGAAGCAGGAAGACAGAAAAAAGATTTCTTGGTTGCATTTAGAGAGACAACTCTCCAACACTCAGTAGGTACACGGAATTGGCCCTGGGGTCAGTAGACTGAAGTTCTACTGTTGTGTGATGTCACGCAGGTCACCTAAACTCTCCTACGCTGGGACCGTTTCATTGTTCAATGAACATACAGGACTTTTATCTCCACAGTTCTTTCCAGATCTAAAATGCTTGCTGTGCTGACACTGTGAGCAAGGACAGGGACTGTCATCACCATTTTTGTGTGTCACCCACTTCAGGGTGTAGGTACAATGCCCTCCACATCCACTCCAACCGTCTATGCAGTGCTGGAGATTCTACACCCTAAGCACTTTGCTGAGGTGCCCAAGACATTTTCCTTGCAGGGGTCTCTTCAGAGTAAGTGAAAGTTTCCCAGCAGATCGCCCTGCCTGCAGGTCTACAGCCCTTTTCTGCGGTCAGAATGACTGCTAAACGCACAAGCCAGCTGTGGTGACACATGCCTGTAATCCCAGAACTTGCTAGGCCAAGGCAGGAGCAGTGCCATGAGTTCAAGACCAGCCCAGATTACACAGTGAGATCCTGTCTAAAAAAATTTTTTTAAAAAAAAGCAGACGCCAAGTCACTTGACTCACATCACTCTTCACCAGCCCTCCAGGGCCGAGACCTCCTCCTGGCCGCTTTCCCCACAGCTCCCCACCCCTGCTCCTTGGTGGTCTATGCTCTGCCCACACACTTTCCAGTTTCTCTCTCAATCCACACTCTTTCTCATCTCTAGGCCTCAGCTCCTGCCCTCTCCCTACCTGCACCTCTTCCATCTGTAGGCTACAAATTCTGCAAGGCTAGTTTTCTGCTAGTGTCAAACCATGGTGTTATCTCAACAGATGAGAATTCTCCTTTTATTTGACCATAATCCTTAATTTATCAAGAGCAGATTAAAGGAAAAACACTGTGTATCTTTTTCCTTATGGATTCACTAAGGAAGTACTGAATTCAGTGCCGACCACATAGCAGACACTCAACGAATATCAGTTATCCATCTGAATAAATCTGTTCTGACATCATTACATAGGGTACCTTCTAACTGTAATGTCCAACAGTCCTGTTTACTAGGATCCCCAAAATGCTGCATTTTCAATTTCTACAAACTAAAAGATGTGAGACCTCCCACCACCTATGAGCCCACCTTTTTCAGTCTCCTGTTCCCAAGCCAAACCTCAACATCCAGAGCTTCCTGGTCCACGTTAGCCAATGGAAACTGTTATCGTGATGAATGCTAACTCATCTAGGGGTCAGCTTTGAGCCAGGCTGCATCAGCTAGTGTGGTGATGGTGAACCCCCTAGAGCCTTCAGTTATACAAACAGCCCACTGCAGCCTGAGTGCCGTAAGTTCACCACCCTGCTCTATGGGGTTGCTGTTTGTGGAAGCAGAGAGAGGGATATTTGTGATGTAAGGTTAGGGACCTCCCAGAAGCTGCACACATGGGTTCTAGGGCAGTTCACATGTGCCACCACAGTGCAGCTCACAGACCTGGACCTCCACTTGCACCTAACCAAGAAACCCTGTGCCTAGAGCTGATAGAGCCTCCCAAGCCCTACTCTGCTCCGTTCATACCCTTCAGTTACTCATAATCAGTTGCTGAAGAGGATATTTTACAATCCCTTGGGCTCAAATGCACAGAAAATGTGATCACAGAGCAAACAGGTACCTGAATTACATATCCACAACCCCTAAACACAGGTCACACTGGTCATTGTTTCTGTTTCTGTCACCCTTACCTTTCCTTAATGGGTACAAGCATCCCAAATTAAAGGTATGCTGTCTACACTGGACCTGTAATTTCTTAGGACAAGTGGAGGACAAGTGGAATAAAATCGACCTACCTGAGAGGTAGATGCACAAAGAGAAGGTCCCCAGCTCAATCACTGTTAGTGTTGAAATGCCAGTGCCTTCTCTTGATATTTGTGAAAATAACTAATTCTCACAAAGGCCACTTACTTCACAAAGCTGCTTGGGAGCCCTAAGTCCCATCTCTCTTAAAGTTTGGAATATTCTTGCCTCAAAAAAGCAAGGTAAGGCCAAAGCTAATAATCTTTGTCCCAAGGTCATGAAGACTATTGCCATTCCATCCAGTATCTCCAGACTCTTACGTTCCCAGGCGTACTCCTGGGACAGATCTTAAGAGAGAGTAAGAAGAGGCAGAGTGGAGGTCTCAGGTGCCCCTACAAAAGTTAAATACGGCCTGTGACTGCTCAGAACTAGTGGCTCAGGCCACTAGTGCGGAGGACAGAGAGAAGACAGTGGCTATCTCTTGACCTGTAGTAATTCCCAGAAGTAGCTGCTGAAAGCGCCCTTGCTCGTCTACTTTGTATTGCACAGAGCGGAGAGCTGAGCTGACATCACAGCTCTGTGCAAACTCGGAGGCTGAGATGGCAGCAGAGCCTGCATGGTGGGAGCAAAAGGCTAGGGACAGGACTATAGTTCTAACAGGCCTGGGGGCGTGTCACAGGCCTGCTCACTGCTGATTTCCTAGTGTGCTGTGTGCAGACAGTCATCACTGTTGCTGCTTTGGAAATGAGCGCATTGAGAGTTTCCAGGGAGTCAAGTGAAACTGCCTTTCCGAGGACACATGCATTTATTTGCCAGGAAAATGAAAAAGGGTGACGGGAAGAGGACACTGACTAAAACAGGAAATGGCACTGACCATGGCTGGCTCCACCTTATCCTCGAATTTAAAGTTCTAAATTCTCAGCTTCAAACCTTTTAAATTTTTCACCAGTTGATCAACACCTTCTGTAAGCAGACATCTTACATCTCTGCCTTGTGACAAAAGGTGCCAGGAAAGCGCTTTTCTCTTCTGTGACACATTGTTCTCAGATGAGAGTTGTCACAGCACGGAGGGGTCCCTGACTAGCAAAACGGCACCGTCCGAGCTAGCATGGTGTGCCCATTGACTGACTGGGGCCACGTCCTTGTGCCTGCTCCAAGGTGGACGAAGGTTCTCTCTGTCTGAGCTTGCAAAGTCTCTGTACAACTGGAACCCTGTCGTGACCTTAGAATGGTCCCTGGGGGAAGAAGAGGTCAGAAAAGATTTCCGAAGTGGAAAAGCACCTCAGAATGAAGGCTTCATTCTGGTCCTGTGCTCTTGGGAACCAGTCCTGTGGCTGACAGGCAGTCTGCCTGCACTGGCAAAGGAGATGCTCTGAGTTGGTGCCATGGCAGTGCGGCGTCATGGAAAGAGCAAGGGCTTAGAGGTCAGACGGTCCTCTGATGACCCCAGCGGCCTCCTGTACTCTTTCCGAGCATAGGTTCTAGAGCTGAGTTGCATGCCAAGTAAACACGGACTACGGGTAGATATCAACACGGGCGTCACAAACTCAAATTCCTCGGGGAAAAGGCAGGATTGTAACCATGGCAGCGGTTCTGGGGTTGGCATGCTAGAGACGAGAAAGGAGCCTTGTGCCCATCCAGAGGGGGCGGCCCACTCAGTGCCCATGGCAGAATTCAAAGACCTCCCATTACCCTGCAGCACGCATTGCTCCTCTGGGCTCAATGAACCCTGAACGTCTCTGTGTCAAGCAGTCCATCTGTGAGTCAACGCGTTTACATCCCCACCCTCATTTTACCCAGCAGGCATGGCGGGCTTCTTCCTGTTAAGTTAAAGTAGTTAAAGTTCACTGTCTGGAAACCCCTTGCTGCAGTTTGGATAGGGTTGAACATGTTCCTCAAGGTTCATACATGGGAAGAGGTGTCAGTGCTAAGTGGTGGGATCTTTAAGAGGTGGGGCCCAGGGGAAGGTGACTAGGTCATGAGCACATCACTCCCTGAAGAGATTAATTTTGGTCTTAAAATATGAGTTAGATCTCACAAGATCGAACTGTTATAAAAAGAGTGAACCTGGCCGCTGGTCTGACTTCTTGTCTCACCACATGTGCTCTTGCTATGCCCTTACTACTAAGCAGGGCTCACTGCTCTCTCTCACCAATCTTGGACTTTGGTCTCCAAAATTATAAATTTTAGAAAAAAAAAACCTTTTTTAAAAATATGTCACCTAGCCTCAGGTGTTTTATAATAGCAATGGCAAATGGACTTAATAGGGCTCTACTGCTCAACTTTTTGAAGGGGTGGTAAGTTTAGTTTTACAGCTTATTCCAAAGGCTTGGCACAGGAGAGCCAGACTACACCCCACTAACTTTTTCATACTCCACCTTCAGAAAGCATATCGTGCCTATAATTTTGTGTAACACCTCTTTTTGTGTAACTCCTCTCTCCCTTGCATTTCCTTCTATTCCCATCCTACTCCATTCTCCCAAACCTTACAATTGCTACTGATGCTGCCTTCCCCCAGGTCCTCTACGTTTGCATAGGAGGCTCTCAGCGGTATCCCTGAGGCCACCAATGCCCATTACAGAGTTCTCCATCAGAACTCTCCTGTAGTCAGAGACAAAGGTCCAAGATGATTTCATTCACATACAGCTTCTTTTTCCCTGGTCAACACAAAATCAGTCACTGTGATGATTGATACCAAGTGGGCAGTGAAGGAAAGCTCTCTGACCAAAACCTTGACTGAGGCAGAAACCTATTCCCTGTGAACTGTGTATTTAGTGGATAAAGCGCTCAGAGCTTATGACTTCTCTCAGCTTTGCAGTTGAAAATTAAAACAGCTAAGGCCTCAAACTGTTTCCCGAAAGTCTCCCAGTGAGCGTTGGTGGCTTCCCTGAGAGTCAAGGCCCAGTGCCTTCCCTGTGTCCAGTGGGGCTACTTCACCACCAGACCACACAGTCCACGCTTAATGAGTGCTCAGTAACCCCAAGCCCCAGGCCTGAAGAAACAGCTTCCAAAAACAGAGCTGTCTTTGTGAACAACTCAGCAAAAATTCTCTTTCCAGCTGTGAGCCGGGCTTCGTGCTGCAAACGTTGGTGTTAATTAAAAACATCCACCTTCTATAGTTTCAACAGCAAGAAAAAAGCATCACGCAGAATGCATTCCTAAGCACTCCTCTCCAAAGCACTTATAAATTAAGTCATGGTTGCTGGGGGTCCTGACAGATAGTATCATTCCCAAGTTTTGGTCCCAGTGAAAGAGTTGGGGTCCCAGGGATGGGTAGAAAGCCATAAAGTTATTGTCAGAAGAAACAAAAATACTGCTTCTTGCGTACAACATCTGTATTAGTATCAGGGTCTGTTCCTGTACCTGTTGAATCACTAAAAATGTTCTTCACGTGACGCATGGTCTTTCTGACAGGAACAAATGTTGTATGCCAAAGCCAGGGACATTCTACAGAGGGATGACCCCAAGTCATTCAGTAATTGAGATGTTAAGATTACTTACCCATAATCCTATTACGGTTCACCTTGTTAATAAAAATTCTTTATCTAAAACAATCCTGGGGGGGGGTGTCAGACAGAATGAATTACACTTTTTCTGGGGCTTGTTTCCGGTTGGTGAATTTGTCCTGCTGCTCTACGTAATCCCGATAGGAAAGAATCAAGCCAAAGCCACATCATTATGAATGAATTTCTTCATCTTTAATTTCACACAGTTTAAAATACAATATGAAATCAGGCTACAGTATATAAAAAACTCTCCAGCAAAATGATGTGCCAGCATCAGCTACTAAAATAAACAAACAAAAACTCCCTGGTAAGAAAATTTTTTTTTGCATTAAAAAAAAAACACAGACACTTACATCACTATATCTCTAAGCTACCTCAGTTCTGATTTTTTAAAAAGCACCTGCTTTTCCTTTGTTATCTCACTTTAAAATTTTCAGCTTTTAAAAAATATAAATTATATGAAAATACAAGTTGGAAAATACTCAAACACAATATAACATCTTTTTCACTCCAATACTTCTCAGCTTTTAAAAAAAAGGTATTCTTAAAAAAAAGTTCAATAACTGAGGCAGTGTTCCTGATAGAGATAATTTCATTTTAATATATATATATGTCATATATGTATATGTATACATATATTTGTGGTTCCTTGACACTTCTTTGGAATGTAGGTAAAAGTTCAACAAATTTATATAGACCCCAACAGAGAAAGCGGCATGCACAGCATGACTCGAAGACAGAAAACATAGTTTCCCCACGAAGGTTAGGCAGGTTAATGCTCTAAAACCCAGAGTGCTCAGGTCTAAAGTGAGGAAGGGCACATCTGATCTTGGAATACCACCACCAGTCCCCACAGCCACACCATCAGGTTCTGTGCAGGAAGTCCCTCCCCCAAATGCAGAAGGGAACCAAGGGACTCTGGGCCTGAAATTCAAAACCCACATAGATTAAGGCATCTCCAGGAAAATAAGGGTTTCACCCTGCTAGACCTGATTCGCCCATCCTTCCTCTGAAGTTAACATGTGTCTTTAAAAAGCATAAATGCAACAAGGCTGCGACATTTCCAGTGTATAAACCACCCACCACTCTTCCTGGGATGGTCTCTGGCCTTTGGACAAACGAGCAAAAAGCGTATGGCCAGATGGACAAAGCTGTCTGTACTAATACACTAGCTACAAATCCTGAATCGGTGGACATAGTGAGAAAGGGCATCTTAGCAAAAGGCAGGCTGAGGAGCATAGAGGAGGCACTTTCTTACATATTATCTGCTACAGGGACTGCAGGGATTGGACAGACTCAGAGAAGGGGCATTTTCAGCACACATTTCATAGGAAACGCTGATGACTCGAGAAAACAATTCCACGCCTGATTGTAAACAGTAAGCAATGACCCTTACCGGCCGGGATTCTGCTTTCACCTATCTCTGCAATGTGAAAAGACTTGAGTAGAAAGTTCAGGTATTATTTCAGCTGCAGTTGTGCATCTCTGCAAACATCAAACACACACACACACACACACACACACACACGCACACACACACCCCTTTTGCCAGTGCCCAACAACAAAGATCACGTAACCTAAGAGAAAACAATGTCATCCAAACAGGGTTCCACCTAACACTCCCTGAGCAGCTCCTAAAATATTTGGAGAGCTTCATTAAGGCATCTGCACCTCTAAGATCAAAATACACAGCTGGGATCTCTCTGCCTTTGCTTGCCATGGGTATGTGCCGTTGGTCTGTGCGAATCATAGACCAAATTCCTGCCAATTCAGGGCCTGAGAAGGGATTTGCGAGTCAGCAGCTCAGGTATGCTAGAAGGTAGTTAGCACTTCCAGTTTCTTAGCTACCTCCCGAAGGGCTACCCCTGCGAAGTCCACCTTCACTGTTCTCCCCTCTCTGATGGCAGTCCCTTGTTGTCTTCATAAGTGACCATGTCCACAGTGGGAGGGATTCTAGTGACAGCAGGCACATGACCTCACTACTTAGATACTGGGTTGGCCCCCAAACATCATGTTTAGATTCATCTCATGACCAGTAGAGAGATAACCGCCTTTCTTGACTGTATTTAAATTGGAGGGAAGCTAAAAATGCATCCCAATCTCATGGACCACCTTCTCTTCACTCAAGCTCCTTTCCTTGTGTTTCCTGCCTTCAAGCTATTCCTCCCTTCCCCAGTTAACCTTCACTCACCCTCTGCCAGGGCAGCAGATTCGAGCACCAGACAAAGCATCACCTGTGCTACCTCCTCTGCATGCAAATCTCATCCGACATCCTACCCGACTCGCGCCAGTTCTTCAAAGGAAAGCCCTGCACATCTCCTAGCAGATCAGCCAAGTCTCACTGCACTGAAATGCTCCCTTAATATCTGTGGCTTTCCAAACCCAGCCAGTATACATTCTTCAGTTCCTTGGTATTTGAAGTCAGTCTTTCAGTCATCTATCCAAAAGGATATGTTTCTCTCCACTGAATACTGGGGAGGGGCAGTATTGGGGATAATGGAAGAAGGAGACAGAAAGGAGCAGCTGTAGAGTATTAGTTTGGAGCAACATGCACCCAGGACCTGCTTCTTAACACTCGAGGGGGTAATGCCCGTGCACACAGCTTTGATTCCAAGTCATCTATGTTGCAGGTAGAAAATTATCAACAACCAAGTGAATCTTCCCCTTCAATTTCCTTTCCGTGACTTCAGCAGTGCTTGTATATTGACTATAGTCCAAACCCAGGGCTGCAAAATACATTCAGTTCAAAGACTTAATGCTTCATAGATCAACATTAAGTCTAACCCCAAGAAACCATAAAGGACAAATAAGTAAAGGGCTGTGGCAATATCTTAAAAATTATAGATGAAACGCACACACACACAGTTCCCCTGTGCCCAAATCAGCATTAATATTTCCTTCATATGTAAGTCACATAAATTTGGGATCCCTGATCTCAGTGGCTGAGCTTTGCTTTTCCCATGGGGTCTATATAAACAGTTTTCTTTCCTCAGCCAGCAAATAAGAACAAACTCGCATGACACTGGAATACTGAGACCACCTTAGAGCTTCAGACGATTTTTTTGAGAAAAAAAAAATACTGGCACAAAATTTCATGAAATAAATTTTAACACAAAAACAGTTTGGACCCCTTTCCATGAAAGTCCACCCTTTTTTGTTTTGTTTTGTTTTGTTTTTCAAAAAGCAGAGTGAAAGGTAAATAATCCTCGGTTTTTTAGTTCATCCTCCAAAGAAAAGGTTCTTATCCCACCCTCCTCATCGTTCCCACCCAGATTTAAAAACAACAGCGAATGAAATGCCTTTCACCAGTCTTGGATTCTTGATGTAACAATTTCTCTTGCAAACGGGTCCATAACTCAAGATGCGCGTGACGATTTTGCAAAGTGATTGGACGCGTTAGTCGCCTCCTTCCTGAAACCAAATCCTTCAAGCTTCTCAGACTTTTTCTCTCTCTCCTGAAAACCTGCTGAAGACCTTCCGGCCCCCCAACCCCGCAAGTCCTGGCTTTTCCTTTCAACCACGCAAAACGGATCGCAGCTGCAGCTCCCTTAGCTCCCACCCCTGAATGTAAAAAATGAGTTCTGGAAAATAAAAAATAGAATAACAATTAAAAATCAAGAGTCCGACCAACACAGTTGTTCTCTCCAAGGTCTCCGAAGGGTCGCCCCGGCCCTTCCACGTCCATCACTCATCGGTGTCTGGCTTGACATCCAACATGGCGTGCAGCTCCTCGGGGGTGTAGCCCAGCAGGCTCTGCAGGTCACACACGAAGCGGTACACGTAGCGCTTCCCCGCTGTCTTGTGGATGATGTTTTTGTCATAATAGTAGCGTAGACCACGGCTCAGTTTCTCATAATTCATCTTAGGCTTGTTTTTCCTCTTTCCCCATCTCCTTGCCACCTGAAATTAGAATTTTTTAAGAGAAAGAGTGGGTAATAACTCCTAGGATTTCCTCCAAACATGTACTTAGGTGTCCATATTGATTTATGATGGCCCATCAGGTTCCAATAAGAGAATCAGAGATCTCTTTGCCCACCTTCTAAAGGATTTCCTCTGAATTCTTTCTTCCTCAATATTTTAATTTTAAACTGTCTCACAGTAATTATACACATTTATGAGGTACAGGGTGACATTCTGACACATGTGCATGATACATAATGATCGGATCAGGCAACTGGCCTATGTATTCCCTCGGTTATATAGTGTTACTTTCCGTGGAGCCATTCAAAATCCTCTGCACCAGCTATTTCAAAATATTCAATTAGTTGCCAGCCATGGTCATTCTAGTACACTGTAGAACACTACAAGTTATCCTGTCCCTCCTGTGCTCACTGTCCAGGCTTTCTCCGTGGCCATTTCCGTCCCCTTCCCAGGCCCTGGGAACCACTGCTGTGTGGTCAGCCTCTTCAGAACCTATTTTTTAGTTTCTGTGTGCAAGTGATAACATGCAATATCTGTCTTCCTGTGCCTAATTTCTTTCACTTAATGTGATGTTTTCCACGTTTATGCAGGTTACTCCAAGTGACACAACTTCTGAATTCTCGCTTTTGAAAGTTGGGCAGGGATGGCAATCAAGTTGAGTTACTCAAGCTGATGAAAACACAGTGATCCTAAACTCCTACAGAATGGGATTAAACAATTTGATTCTTAGGGGAAAAAGAGAAAGAGTCACACTCTAAGTGTTCTTCTCTATTGCTCTGGCTTGTCTAGATGTCCCTCCAAAGCCTCATGTGGTCACAGACGGGGCTTGTTCAGAAGCAGTTGGATCTAGTGTGTGTGACTCTAGTATTCACGGTGCATGCTGAGCTCAAGGGCACTAGGATTAAGGGTGTGAGTGCTACCTGCCCTAAGTAGCCTGGTAACATAAAAGAGGCAGAAAGATGCTGTTACAGTCCCTTACTTGCTTGTTTTTGCTGTCTTCTGCTTGCCATGGACTGGTTCTCCTGTGCGATGCCCCTCTGCGATGCCACCCTGCCTTGGAGCCAGCCAATTATGGACTGAAACCTCTACAAACTGTGAGCTAAATAAACCTTTCCTCTTTAACTTTGGGTGTTGTATATTTTGCCTCAGCAATGACAAAGGTAAGTGAGACACTCCTATTATTAGTAGGATGTTCTTGCTTTGAAATGCATAGGGAGGGCATGGGGAAGAAGAGCTGAGCTGCAATGGTACCTGCCTGTCACATCAACAGGAAGCATTCCTTCTACACAGGGCACAAGAATGTTCTCGTGTCTGCCAGAACAGAGATCTTGCTTCCCTTTTTCACTGTATTTTTTTATCATGAGAATAAGACATGGCACAGATCAACCACTCAATGAACATTTGTGCAATGACAGAATGAATAGATGAACAAATGACACGAAGCTTCTGGGGCCTTTTGAACTGGTCCCTTTGACAATCACAGAGACAGAGCCTCAGAAAGTGACTTTGCTGGTGAAGCGCCTACTATGTGCCAAGCAGTTCACATATTTATCAGTTAACCCTGGAAAATGAATGAGAAGCATGTGTACTTCGTTTTGCAAAAAATGAAACTAAGGCTCGGGCAGGCTGTATAATTTGCCCAAGGTCACACGAGTAGCAGGTAGCAGAGCTGGGGTTGCAGCCCTACGGATGTCATCCCGGCCCCATCCAGGAGGACTTTTCTCTGGTCCCTCCCTCAACCCAGGCCTCTTAAGTCACTCTTTTCTTACCTCATCTGGGTCAGAAAGTTTGAACTCCCAGCCGTCTCCTGTCCAGCTGATGAAAGACTGACAGGATTTATCAGTGAGTAATTCCAGAAGAAACTGCCACAGCTGGATGGGTCCGCTGCCTGGAGACACAAGGCATTGTGAATCATTACACCACATCTGAAGCTCAGGGCAGCTAACCGTCAGACAGCGTTGTCCCCTTGTTCCGCCCACCCCTGCTCTCTCGGTCTACGCAGGCCGCTGAAAATGGGGGTAACCTATAGTGAAAATGCTGGAAAAAGCACCCCGAGCTCAGACTAACAGGAAGGACTTTCCACCACATATGCACAAACAGCCTGTAAGGTAATATATTGATTGCTTTATTTTTATTGCTTTCAGGCTCGGCTCATTTTGATGGCTAAACAAACTCTAGAAAGAAAATATAGGGTCTATCTTCTGGAATATTCTAAGGAAGTATAGTCTTATGTGCCTTCTAAAACTAAGCCGTTGTGTTTACCTTAAAAAGAAAAGCATTAAGTACAGAACGCCTTGTAAGTCCAAGCAGACACCAGAGCTCCCAGGGACTCCTCTTTTGCACACATACACACACTCCATACACACACTATTCTCTTGCCCTAAGCGCCAACACACAAGATCTCATCTCTCAGGGAGGCCTGGTATACCCACCCCCAGACATTTTATCCTATGCTAGAGGCTTTCCACATCATCTTCCTCTTAGTTGATCTTTCTACTCTGCGATGATAGAGCTGCCAGTAGCTCCTGTGTAATTTCTGGGTTTAGCTGGAGAGACTGACACAGGTTTGACAGTGAGTGAATGGCTTTTTCCATGTCTGCACTGTACCCTATGGCACCATCTCACTCACCATCTGAGGACAGGGCTGGGAACAACCCACCCTAGTAGAGGAAGCCTGAGATGCTGCATCTTACAAAATCTGATGTTCTAAGGCTCTAATCTTAGCCTTAGAAATTTCAAGTATGTCTGATCCAAAATAAACTGAGATTCCACATGAAGTAAGCTTTAAGACCCTCTCCATTTAAAAGAGAAGCTTCCTTTATGTTCTATATGGCTATTCTCTTAGAATATCTTACACTTCTTGAAGGCATACTCACCTATATCATTCTACTTGCTCCTAAAATGCACTTCCCACCCAGGTACTGTAAGTTGGGCACCAGTGGTCCTACTAATGCCACTCTACTGGTGCAGCAGGAGCTCAAGAAAGTGATGTGACTTTGGTCCAAGGTCAGATGCTAAGCACCAAAGCAGCCTCCACTGACCCATGAAGAAGAAACAGCTGACCTCCATGGTCAGCAGAGAACCATGGAAACCTTCCTCCAGCAAAGAATTCTGAATGGTTGTTTCCAGTGCTGAGCTAAATATGAAATAAATATCTCTACCTTACCTTTCTGAGAATGCACCATTAGCTTTTTAAAGCCATTGTGCACGAAATACCTTACATGTGCTTTAGAATGAAAAGATTCAGCAAATACCTCCAAAATAAAGTGACATTTGAAGAACCAGTCTAGAGGACTGCACTGGAAAATCATTCCTTTCTGTCTGTCAACATGTTGTTAAAAAGCCACTTAATTTACAATTCGAGTTTCTTGGGAATTAAGGCAGCAGCTACTGCACCGTGCCTGGGTTCACAACACTGAACGTGGCTTTAGCTGAAGAAGCCATGCAGACGTCGTCCTAAAAGGCCCAGAAGAGAAGAAAGCAAATTGCTCCTAAGAAATGCACTTGCCAGGGTCCTCATGACATTATAGGTTTCCTGATGAAATTCACAGAGACGGTAAGCAATAGGATCCCTGAAGACAAACAGACCCAGAAAAACCAGCCACCCTGAAGTTCTGCAAAGAAGGACAGTGCTACACCCACACCCCAAACCTGAGTGTGTTAGGGGAAGGAGGCTACTTTGAGACCCCGGACAGAGAAGGGGACTAAGAGAAGCCAGGACCCACCATGCCCCTACCACACACCAGCCTCTGACTGACACTTGTGATTCCTCACATGAAAAGTCTATACATTCAGTATTCTATTTGCACTCTTTCCAAGAGAGGAACCTCATACACTCTGTGGTTATCTGACTTGTGCAAAGCCCTGCAGGTCAGAAGTAGAGTAGCTGGGACTGGGACCTGGTCACTCTGGCCCCAACACTCTTCATTTCTTGCCCCAAGACAAAACAGAACCAAAAGCCTGCCACCTAAACTGCTTGGCTACCGCCAATGACCAAAAGGTTAATTAAAAGGACCTGGCTTGAAAAATCTATCACTTCTTCCTCTTTCTCACCCCAGCCTGGGGCACTAGACGGCTCCTCCTGGCTTCAGCGGCCAGGCCTGCGCAGGCCACCTCCCCAGCACTAGTGGTGAAGTCCTCCTGTGACGGCTGGGTTATGCCGTATCGTGTCCCCCTCCCACTGATTGTCTCAGAACTTGTCTCATGTCTGACAGTCTCTGGAACCTAATATACCGAGCTAAAGAAAGGGATGGAAAGAGGGAGAAACCAAGGGAATCTCAGGCGTGTGCAGGCGCTGGGGAGAGGCCGAGAGCACAGCCCAGCCTCTGCCTGCACCCTCACAGCCATGGAGCCAAAAGGGGCTTCGTGCAGGCCACAGCATGGCTCAGGCAGGAGAACTGCAGGGTGAATTACTGCTATTTTCCCTCCAGCACCGTTTCCTGAATTGAAACGTCAAACCCGCAGTCCTCTGCTTTAGCCCTTTCTCTGAATCAAACAACTGATGTCTATGAATGTGGCCCAGGAACAGGGTGCGTCCTCCCTGCCGAGGTTTCGTTCCTCACTGAGCTTTCCTATGTTCCGAGGAACACAGAAAATATTAACTTGGGGCACCAGGAACCCCAGGCCTAGGTGCTGCTCTCAATCTCTTCTTTCTATTCTATTAACAACTAAGGGAAGCAGGACAGATAGGAAGAACAGATGCCTTGGGAAAGCAGAGGTAGTTGAACGGGAAGAACCATCCGCGGTCAGCCTTCACAGCCAGGAAGGTCGGCACAGTGGCACTGTCAGCAGGAGTCCCCTGCCTGATGCTACAGAGCACGAGGCTGACAGGTGTGCACGTGCCCTCACCTGGGGTGGGGGGGAGCCCACGCTTGCCTCGGATGACGGGACCCCTCGGTCCTCCTGAACTCACCTCTCTGGTGCCTTTTTGCTGACTCCTAAACTGCTCTTTGGCTGTGGGAGCAACATGAACCGGCAAGGGCCAGAGCTGTTCTCCAGGCCACCGCGGCTGAGCTCCGTGAGAGTTCTGGCTTCAGGGGGCGCTGTTCCCTGGGGCCTCACACAGGAGCTACTTCTGTAGCTCACATGGCCCTCGCTCTGAGTCTAGAAGGGTAAATCAGGGCCTTTTGGAGGCAGCTTGGGGGTCACAGTGCACCCCCAAGCTGCCTCACTCATCTACCAGCCACAGCCTCGTCTATGCCCCAGACTGGCAGAAAACGCCCACTTACAACGCACCTGAGAGCGCTTCTGTTCTGCCTGGCGCGGGTCCGCCTGAACCCCGCGGCCGCAAGCCCCAGCCCTCGCCCCTGCTTTAGCGCTCTGCCACGGAAGCCTCCTCCCCCGCTCTCCTCGTGCACCCCTGCCTCCACGCCCAGCCCACCCACCTACCTAGATGGACTGTGGTCCCAGTGACCTTCGTCCCCGGGAGCAGAGACCTATTCTAAGAATAGCCTCAGTCATGGGAAAGGGGAGCTCATATGGTGAATGTGACTCACAATGGTGTCCCTGTCTGGGGCCCCAGGCAGTCAACAGTACCCTTCACCACGCTGCCCTGCAGTGTCACACATCAGGAATCCAGTGGCATCACTGGGAAACTATGCTTCTTAAGTGGAGCTCGGAGCCACAACAACAGAGGGGTCCCTGTTAGGAGGAGGCCTCTTTCCAAGGCGGTCACTGGGGAGGGCCCCATCTCCCACCCTGCGGAGCCTCCACACCCCCTGCACTATCCTCCCCCCCAACCACTACACACCCACTTGCCCGCCAGCCTCCCTGGCTGCAGGGGGGAATTTCCTCTGGCCGCTTTGTTTATGGACAGGAAGAAAGTTCTAACTACAGCACTGATGGTCTTGCATTGAAGTGCATGACAGTGCTACCAGGCGGGTACGTGGAGCAGGCAGGCTGCAAAGCAGGCCACCCCGTATGTGCTCCCCTCCAGGGGGGACCTGTAGACACCACAAATCAAAGGCAAAAAATCTCTTTTTTTTAGGTACAGCTTCAGATAAATTCTTGCTCATTGGGTTCATATTTTAAGTCTCTTCTCCTTTGGAAACTGCATGGATTACCTATCTCAAAAGGGTTGGTTAATAAAAATCCTCTGTTGTTTTGGTCTCTTACCCTGAGGCTAAGAATTGACAACTTAATATACAGCACTGGGCCAGGGTAAAATTGTAGTAAGTTTTTCTTTTGTGTTTTTGTTTTCTTTTTCCCGTGTTGAAAACTGAACCTTTACCCATGCGAGGAGCTCCAGCAGTGAGCTATGTCCTCAGTCCTTTTATTTTGAGGCAAGGTCTCTTAAGTTTCCCGGGCTGACCTGGAACGCATGATCTTTCTGCCTCAGCCTCCCGAGTTGCTGAGATTATAGGTGTGTGCCACCCCTTCGAGCTTTCTGGAGATGTTCTCCATGACAGTCCCTCCATTTGCCAGTTTCTGTCTTTCTTTTCACTTTCTAGTCTTGCAGGCTGGCGAACAGGACTTGGGTTGGACTTCAGTTTTTCCTCCTACTCCTTCCTCATTTCCATTTCAACCACAAGTGCACATTCTGCCATCTGTGCCCTGGCGGGAGGCTGACACAGGACAGCTGGCCTCCCTACAGACACAGGCAGCCCTAGGCAGCTCCTCTCCTGGGCAGAGTCCTCGTACTTCTGGAGCCCTCGTACTTCTGGAGCCCTGAGGCTTCCTCGGTGCTCATCTCTTTCAGTCTAGCATGAGAGCTTCACAGGCAGCACTCTGCCTTCCTGCCACCGTGCCCAAGGCCTCGGACACTGCCTCGCCAGCAAGCACCTTGCTAAGTTGAACGACACCAGTTTCACCGCCTTGTGTCTTACTGATATCAGCGCCAGGGCTCACAACTTACTGAATGATTTTATTAAGAATCTGCAAAAGAAAAATAGCCTAAGGATCTAAAGACCCATATCCCTTCTCTTTATAAGTTATATTTGGGGCCAGGCAATATGGGTGACCCCTGGGCTACACTATATCAGGCTGCTCCCCAGAATAAAAATGACCACACCTCCCGTCCTTTGGGAGTTTATTTGCTAGGCTGAGACACTAAGATTCTTTAGCTTGACTCTAAAATTCAAATGAAATAGCTCAGTGTGGGCAAGATACCACATTTATTTTAACCTATGAAACTCTCATGGTTGGTCACCCTTGCAACAGCGCTGACTCTGTCCCAGTAGCACACATCTCGCAGGTGGCTCTCCCACAGACAGGCCTGACTGGCCCCTCCCTCCCAGCCAGGTGTCTCTACCCATAGCCGAACGATGACAGCAAAAACAGCACACTCGAATCCAGAAATGACCCATCTGCTCGAAGTGTATCTGCTGTCCCCACTGCTACAGGTGCACCTACATCTGAGGGTGGGCGGGCGATGCCAGAGCCTAAGCAACACCCACTTCGCACAATTAATCACTCCTGCAAGATTCCACAGCAGATTTCCCTTAAGTCCTTAGGAAGCATTTAATGACACATGAAGCAGAAAATATCCCAACAGTTTCTTGCTCCCTGGACCACCTCAGCATCAAGCTGCATCCAAGCTGCCTTCTGAGGTCCACACTGCCGACAACCGGGGCACGAGAAGAGCTGTTAAAAGCAGGAGAGAACTCTGGGCACTTGGCCTTGGGTTTGTGTCTGCAGGTGCCTTCTCCCATTTCTTTCTTTCCTTTGCCAACCCCACCCCATGACCCACTCGCACCTCATCTTGGACAGCGTCCTTATATGGCACATTCTACAACCAGCCAACAATGCTTCGGTGTAATGAATCACCGTGCAGTCATTCCAGTCTAGGAATATTTCCTTTATCAATGGCTAGGAACTCAAGGGCAGTGACTGGAAGTAAAGGAATGAATCATTCATAACAAAGAATATTGTAACAAAACACACTCCATGAACACAGTGATGAATAAGAACCAAGTAAACTTGCATTTATTTATCATTCCAATAGCCAGACCCATAATGCAAACAGGTTACCAAGCCGCCCTGAACTCAATTAAAACCAACTTGTTTTGTTTGGGTTTGATTTTTTTGAAATAGGATCTCACTATAGTTCAGGCTGCTCTTGAGCTCATTATGTGGCCCAGGCTGGGCCTGAATTCATGGTGACCCTCCTGCCTCAGTCTCCCCAGTGTTGGGATTACAGGGGTGGACCACCTCACTTGGTTTAAAACCAGCTTTGGACTGTCAAGTTCATCTCTGACATATCAGCCAAAAAACAAGGAGGGAGCATTTTTTAAACTACATGTCAGGCAGTGATGGGCTGATAGATGACAGTATTATATAAAATAAAAAGACATGGAGATATATATACATATATATCTGCTAAAGTCCCACACAGGCAGTCAAGGGCACAGGGCTTTGATCTCACTGTGCAATCTTTGCAATCCTTTAACTTCTCTGAGCTTTACTTTCCCAGCCCTAAAGTAGAAATAGTCATTTCTAGATTAAGTCCTTAGCTTACAGAGACAGAGAAAAACAGAGAGACAGAGAGAGACAGACAGACAGACAGAAAGGACCTAAAGAAGCAATCACAGTATAAAACAGTTTGGGAGCAACAGAAAATACATGAGCATTAAACAGAAAAACTGAAACAATAAAAAAATATTTTTAAAACAGAATTTTCAAAGGGAAAATGAAATTGAAAAAGAATATTTTTTAAACTGTACAAGGACTAGATAAAATTTAATTGAGGTTTCCAAGAAATAAACTGGACTTTCATATGACAACTTTGAGAAGGTAGAAAGTCGGAGGTTAAAACAAAGTTCATAAACACAAAACATTTTTTATGTAATTTAAATGACAAAAATCACCAGACTTTTTTAACGTTAGGGATGACTCTAAAATCCTTGCTTTAATTAAAAGTAAGCACCCAAAGAGGCAGCAGCTGGGAACTACTTTGCAAGTGAAAGTATCAACGTTCCTGGTTTGGGGAAATCCTGGTGCCCACCCCCCTCCCATGAACTGCTGCCCCCCAGGATCCATGCTTCTCCCCAAGCAGGGCCACTTCCGGTCACAGGGACTGACCTGGAGTGAGTGCCGGAGCCCTGCCCAAGGCAGGCTCCTAAAGAGACCGACAGCCCCACCAGTGAGGAAGCGCAGGACATCTCAGGTGACTGCCCAGGCCCAGGACAAGCCCTGCTGGCCAGCACTGGCTGGCCACATTGCTCTACCTGAGACATAGGTCAGTAAAGTTCTTGTGGCCAGCAGGGTTTAGGTCTGAGGACAAGACCCTACACAGTTTTAGCATAGTGAGGGAAGGCCTCTGTTTTTGCTCCTGCTCTGTGCACACCCCACACCTGCAAGCCCTCAACAATTCCTCTCTTAAAGGGGCAGCCTCTATTCAAATGCAAGCAGCTCTTCCCTCTAAAGCCACCACAAACACAAATGCTCTCTAACCATTTCAGCCTAACTCCCAGACTTACAGGTGGACAGCCACCCAGTGGTGCTCAGGTCAGGAAGTGGGTTTCTCTACAGCTTTTTCCTCCTGAGGTCTTCTAGGTAACTGATTCTTTTAAGAAATCACCAGAGATGGTTTGACCTTGGATTTGGAGGTAGGAGGTGAGAATCTCGTTATAAACCAAAGAAATATTTTTCCACCCAATGTAAATATCTTATAAAATAATAGCTTCCTAAATATCCAGGTGGCAAGAAGCAAGATGGGTTCACTGGTTGGAATTAGAGCGCTGGACTTCAGAAGTCTGAAAACTGTAACTTTCTTGGTAAGATTCTCAAGTTCACCTTTGTAAGTGATTTTAAATCTAGGGAGAGAGTTTCTCCCAAATATCAAGGGGAGAGAAATCACAAGTTAGGCACCTTAGAATTTAGGGGGAGGTGAATTGGATCCTAAGTGATCGTTACGGTTTCCCGAACACTCCTCAAGTAGAAAGCACTGCGACCATACTGTGCTGAAAGATAAAATAGAGTATTACCTCCATGGAGCTACACAACCAAAGGTTTCGGGTCAGCACAGCATGCTGAGAAGAGGGTGCTCTGCCTAGGCATTTAGGGTAAGAGCCGGCAGAGACCTTACAAGAAACTGTACCGCCTCCACTCTGAAAGTCAAACGGCTTCCAGAGCCCAGCGCGAGGACCCTCTCTCCAGCACAGCCAGTCTCAGCCTCCCAGCAGAGTTTAAACTTTCACATTCAATCACCCTAGGAGAACTTTCACTCTTGTTATCTCTCAGGGAGAGGTGAGTCACGCAGAAACAAAGCCACTGGGCTACCGCCAGTCAACAGTACACGCATAGAGAAGCACGGTCCTGAGTTCTGCCAGATGGGAGAGCCGGGCTGGGCTGGACCCTTTGAAAAACCACCTTGGCCAGAGTCTGCTGTGGCTGCCGAGCTCTGTGCCTCGGAATTCCTGCTTCAAGGAGCGTAATGGAATAGCTCTACCACACCCACTCCAATTCTAGGTTTCCTAGGGCTTGCTACAGCTGGGACAGAGCACAGCAGGCTGCAGGCCTAGCCCTGAAGACACACAGCTCCTCCCTGTGCAGGCTGGACCCAAGGGTTCCCACCAGCTTGCTCAAACTTCCTTGGAACCAAGCTGCAGGTGGAGGATTCTCGGTACCCCCATTTCCTTCCAGACCTGTAGCATGGCCTAGGTTTTAGAGATTTTCCTTCTACTTGGTGGACACCGTGAAAAAATTTGAAAAGCATCTTCTTTGTTTTCTGCTTTATGACTTCAGGCTACACAAATTCCTTCCCAAACAAACTCAACTCCCTCATTTGTACAAGGAGGATAACAGAACCTGCTTTGTGTGGTTTTTGGTGAAGGGTTAAAAAACATTAATGTACAGTACAGCAGAGTCTAGCAGGCAACTGGAACTTAATAAATACGGATGGAGTTGCATAACTCAACAGATCTGTCTGATATTAAAAATCTGCTCTGTTTGTTATTCTGACAGACATTACTGGCATTTTATAAGTAAAATACATTGGCCTCTAGCCTCCCCTCAGAATTACCCTGGAAAAAGAAAAGATTTGGAGAACAGTAGTTAACAGCTAGCATTTAGTACTTCCTTTGTGGTGAGCACTATCCCAGGTCCTTTCCATGAACCAACTCACTGATTCCCGCAAGTCTGTGAGTCAAGAACCATTCTAATTGTCATCATTTTGCATATGAGAAAAGTGAGGCACAGAGATGTGCAAGGTCACACAGCTGGTGGTGGCAGCGCCAGAGTCCCTGCTCTTAATCCCAGCGTGGTTTGGCCCCTGCTGGTGGCCCCTGGTGAGGAGGCACAGACTGCCCACCTGATTACTCTTCACAGCAGGGAAAGCCATTCTGGGATGAGAGATGCCCAGGGGCAGAGCAGGACCACCCGGGCATCTGACAGAGCTTTTCCCAACAGAGGTGACGGACTGGGAGTTCCCAAGGTTTAATGTCACCAAGGGCTTGCATGGGTGTCTCAGCAGCTTCCTGCATTTTGCTCCATGGAAACATTTTGCTTCATAGGCAAAAAGGTGGAGCTTCAAACTGAAGACAGAGTGGAACCCTCAAGTAATCAAGACCCAGTCCCGTTACTTGTCATAAGATTTTGTTAAAGAACAACAGAGGGCTGGAGATTTAGCTTAGTGGCACCAGCGCTCCGGAACCAAAACAAAACAAAAGAACAGCCCACAAAATGTGAGGGTCAGAGGCTTCTCTGAAACAGGTCAGGGGTGCAGGGAGATGTCCCCAAGACAGACAGGCCAGTCTGAGATTTCTGTTGCTCAAAATCCACGCAGGCAGCCACTCGGCCCCAGAGGCAGAAATGGCACTGCAGTGGAAATCCCGAGACGTGCTCGGTGGGCTCCCTCATAGCCTAAAGCAAGACATGAGGGGTTCAGTCAGTGGTGGGCGTCAGAAGCCACATGCAGAAATCAGGGGCCTCCACCTGCCACATTTAACAATGAGGCCAAATCTCCAGACCATATGGTCCTTTCCATTAGTAACAGAGGATTAAGAAAAACTGTCCCAAAGTTAATCAGTGAAGAGGCAGAAGAAGTAAAACTGCTCCGTGGGCAGTGGCGAAGGGCTTCCCCTCCCTTCTAGTTCTAATAGTTCTGAGAATGTTCCTCCCCAGTATTTGCCTATCCACCTCAGCACCCAGCAGAGTGTTAACCCATTGTGTGGCTGGGAGCCCTGTGTCTATCCCATGTACCCCTGAAGTATCCACCACCAAGTACAAGGACTCCAGTCCCTTCAGTCTCTGAGCTGGCCCGCAGGAGGGCTCCATTTAAGCTGTCTTCCTGCCACTAGCCGTGATGAGGGCCTCTTCACAAGAAAGTGGAGACACTCTGCTTCTGGCTTTCTCACTCCCAGAACTCTTCCTCTTACCCATCCAGGTTTACCACACCGAGAGACTACAAGCCAGCTTCACCTGGCTGAGGTCAGCTGCTTTCCCTGGGCCTCTGAACAAGGCCACTGCATAAACCTATCAACAAGTTGGTCTTTCTCAGCTTTCCTCAAAACACACTGTCTTATACCAACAGCACCCACATAGAGGGACTTCACATTCCAGAGCCTGACTCAAGTGACACCTTTCGCCCCACTGAAAACGTCTCCACTGTCCCTGAGTAACAGATCCACCTGCGTTTAGATCATTTAACACCTGCCCAAATTCACACTACACCAGTAACTTGTTTCCTGGAGCCCTCCCCCTCCTAATCACAAACCAGGTTCCTACCACAAGTTCTCTCAGCAGTCACCTGTACCCCAGCACACCGAGACTGTTTTGCAGCCTGGCTCTCCCTCAGAAATGGTGATTGCAATGATTGCCCAATGTCATGCTGCATTCTGAATTAAAGGGCTCTAAAACACTTCCTTTTGCAGTCAAGTTGTTTATTTTCAAAAACGCGTTTGAGCAGTAGCTCTGGATTGCTGAACCCTAAACTCCAAGGTTCTGGGTGCGGCCTCAGGACCCTCTCCTGTGGCTCTAGACTGGCTCCAGTGCCATTCACAAAATGGCAAGAAAAGGATTTATCTCAGGACAGACGCAACTTGAAAGAACCTGCAGTGCAATGCATAGGTTTTCTTTTTCTACCAGATGGGGACCTTTTATGTGATGTCTAATGTGCCTTCCCCTAAAAAACACCTCTGGGAAGTTAAATTCCAGATAGTCTCAAGTGTAGCCTTCAGGAAGGTGAGAAGCTGTTTATAAATCTACACAACGGTACAAAACACAATTTCACCACAGGTAGTGAGCAGCTTTAGGCTCAACCTTCTGTGGGCTCCAGGTTAAAAAAAAAAAAAGACAAATGCTTCATTCATAACTGCAGCTGGTATCTGTTGGTGGGGCACAGACACTGCAGCACGTCACCACCAGACCCACTCAGTGACAACTGCAGTGGCCCTGGGAAGGGGCCCATCTCTGTTGCTCCGTGTGGTGACCCAGAATGAAGTCTGAGAAAAGCAACTGATGGGCTAACTCTGGATTCTATCTCTCCCTACACCCTAGCCCACACAGGTACGGTGCCGATTAGTGACCAGACAGACACATGGCCCTAAGGCCCCTGCACACAAGGGAAATACGCAAGAAGCATGCTCATTCCTTATTCTGGAGAAGGAGGAGTAGTCACGTAAAGTAACGGACACTTAAGGTTCAATTCAGGAGCTAATTTCTTGCAGATTGTAATTACATGGCTTTGAATAAATCTGTGTGTGTGCGTGTGTGTGTGCGCGCGCGCACCTCAGCTGCGCTATCTATAAAATGGGGCTGGTGGAACAAGAAGGGAGAACGCTGTTGAATAACTCAGTATGTTCTCCTACACCTACTGAAATTGAAAACCAACAAAGAATCAGAGATGCCTATACTTTCTGAGGTCCACAACAGTATTTTCCTGAGGTTCATAAATATATGGAAAACACTGAGCTGCTTCTCTCAGATCACGCTGCCGTCAGGAGGAGTTCAGAAAGTAACTTCGAACAAGAGAAAATGGAGCTATTCTGATTGTATCAGCCTGGTAACCGTAAGCAGTCCACAGTGAGGAGGAGGTACATTCTGGCGGAAGCCAGCGTTGCATCTGATGTACTCTTAACTCAGCTAACAAGCAGGCTTTCAAGCCATGTTATCTGCCCCCACATCTCGACCTAATTTAACAAGTTGCCATAGGAGCCCCGTGAAGGTTGATGCAATTTTCTTATCTTTGGGGGAAGAATGTAACTGTGTAAGAGAATCTGCAAATTCAGTTTCTAACTGATTTCCACGCTTACAGTACCATAACTAAGATATCATAGGAAGAAATAAAATTTATCCTTTGAAGGTGATGTGGACAAAAGTCTGGATTTCTAGGGTAATAGTACAAAGATGAATTTTTTTTTTCCCAGCTTAGAGACTCTAAACAGCTACCTCTTATTTCAGGCAAGTTGCCCTGATGGAAGTAAGGGTCCGGGTCTTGCCACTATGTCACCACACATACTCTGGAATAATCCGATTTTAACAGAACAAGGGCAGAACTGAGACAGAAAACAGGAGTCACTCAGGAACAAGAAAAAGATGTTGCTAATACTTGTGAATGATTTCCACTTTCCCAGGGCCTTTTCCCAGACACCCATTCACAGGCACTCCTGCCACGGGCTGGATGGCAGTGCCAGGCAAGCTGAGTATATTCCATCCCTCTCTGTTCCCTAGGATGTCTGAAATCAGGAGACACCACAATGAAAGTGCAAGAGCAGGGAACCAGCAGTGCAAGAGCAGGGATCAGCCTGTAGTGTGCACAGGCCATGTTCACCACACCCTGAAAAAAGAACCACCAGAGTTAGGGCTGCTCCCCCACACCTCACAAATCTCACCCTGCGTTCATGCTCAGCAGTAGGAGAATGTGGTTCAAGTCCACAGCCACTTAGAGCATCTTGAATTCCATCCACAGCGAGCTCTCAAGGTTTCCTGTCTTATCTGTGCTCAGTGTGTGCCCTTTGCTGAAGTAATTGATTTGCTGCAGTTAGGGGGTTCCCCCCCCCATGTCTACTCCCATGTCTAGCACTCACATGTTTAGTTAACTGATTTGGTTTCATTACATCTTCACACATCTCTACCGTGAAGATAAGGATGAACACTTCTACTTCACTAAAAGTAGAACACGGTACAAGGTAAATTTGCCTAGAATCATGCAGTGTGTTACAGTTGGGAGGAGCACAACAGGACTTCTGTTTTCTGGGCCATTGTTCTCACCCCATTTTACAGTCTGAAAGGTTAAATTTCAATTACTAAAACAACTGAATGGCAAGGTGTTTAAAAATGTTTTTGATCCATTTGATTATTCAACCTTTGAGGTGTCTAAACTGTAATGCTCCTCCAAGTTCCTCCACTCACACACTGGTCTACTCCTTGATCCAGGTGGTGGGGAAACACAGAACTTTGAAAGGGAGGGTAGAAGGAAGGAGAAGACGAAGGAAGGAGAAAAGGAAAGAAAGGAGGGAGGGAAAGAGGAAAGGAGAAGAAGGATGGAGGGAGAAAGGATACAAAGGAAGAAGGAAAGGAAAGGAGGAGGAAGGAAGGAAGGGTCAGTGGGTGGGAAAGCAACTGTGAAACAATATCCAAACAAAACTGATGTCAGTCACTTCAAAGCTGCCTAGCTGTCTTCTTCCCCTTCCCAATTAAACAGCATTTTCCCCACCCCTTTTCCATGAACGCATCCAACTGGAGCCTAGAGCCAGCTACAGGAGCTGGCACGTCCGAAATGAGACACACTCAATATGCTTTCCTCTTCCCAGACGTTTTTAAGAAGGTGGGTAAACTTCCTAATAATCTGCCGTCCAAAGAAGAGAAGACTGCCCTGAAATCTAGCAAGTTCTCACCTACCAGCCACATTCGAGCAAAGACCAGGGGGACATTTTTAAAATAATAAAATAGGGAAAAGAGGAAAATAAAATAAAATAAAAATAGGGGACTGTCAAGTTCCTTTTCTGATCCATGATGCTAAACATAGCCCTTGGTGCTATCTCAAAATACAGACATATTTCCTAAGCACTGTTGGAGCAATGAATTCACTAGGGCTTCTAGAGAACAACATAAAGACACTCTCTTGGTCTTTGAAGGAGGAGTAATTTTTCTTAGTATCTGAGTTTTGTTCTCAAAGGTACATTGGGTTTCCTCAGAAAAAAATCCTAAGACTTTCTTGAACACAATAAGTAGCTAGCACACTGTTAAGGTCAGACAGATAGGCCAATGGAATCACACATTTTGCTGTTTGTCTTCAATCAAACAGAAGGCATTTATAAGATAACCTGCCTGGGGCGGAGACTGTGAAAGAATAGAGACCCAGACCATACTCAAGTAGTTAAAGCCTAAAATAAGCCCCTCTCACAACATACTTTCTAAGTTTTAAAAAATACTGCAACCTTACAGAAAGGACCTGATGATTAACACGTCACTTAATGGTCCTTGGACATTTCTCAGATACCTTCCTCACACTTTCCCTGAGTTTGTGCTATAACCCTTTTACCACAGTAGCACGTCTTACTCTGTGACCAGATAGTCAACCAAAGCCCAGGTTCTCAATGTACATATTCTGTTCTCTACAGAATTTCTTCACTCACTACTGCTTTAATTAGAGATCCTACTCCTGGCAGAAAATCAATTACGTTTTGTTTTGTTCTGATTTGCTGTTTTGTTTTATTTAACATTCTGTTTTGATTGATTTTATTCTGTTTTGTTTTATTTGATTTTACTATGGACAACTAGTATGGTATGGACAACTATTGTGAAGATAGCGAGATATACTATGGGAGCCATTGTTGATTTCCTATTACTCTGCTTTGAAGTTCTGTACCACTTTCACTGTTTTGTTTTGATTGCTTCATTCTGATTTAGTTTGTTAGGGTTTTTTTTCCTCTTTAAAATAAAAAAATAAAATATAAAAAAGCTAAGTGAGAAAAATAATTTCGTATATAAGCTGGGGTGGATTTGGACAGAATTTAGGGCCACAAAGGCCATGTCTCTCACATTCGTACCGCTAGCCCAATCCTAACTGCATGACCAAACAGTCTATCATGTAGTCCGTTCATTCAACTATGCCGCTGAGAGAAGCAGTCGCTGGTTTTATGTTTGGAAAGACCTCCCAAGAGCAGGCCTGGAAAAGTCCCTTGATGCCATGCCACTAGACAGTTTCCAGGAACATCAACTCATTATAGCTGCCTTCCCCCAGATACAGAAAAAAGCTCCAAATGTAAGTTTCCTACTGCTCTTGGAAATGACCCCATGGGATAGAGTGATACCATCCATTTCCAAAAATCAACATCTATTCACAAGCAGATTGGCCCGAGAGGCTGGAAACTGCTCAGAGATGTCTCCCCAACCCCTTTATAAAAGAAAGAGGGGGCTTGGGCCTCCAGGTAAGTGGCACAGTGCCTTCTGCTGACCCCACCCACAGAAGGTGCAGATGGGCTGCCTGGGCAGGAAGCGTGCCTACCTGTGTAGCCAGCCAGGGCAGCAGCAGGAATGACAGGCTTGTCCTTGTTGAGGTCAGCACGGTCACGCACATAGTCCTTGAAGGTGCCCTTGGGCTTGTGGTTGGGCAGGGCAGCCGGGTAGTCCTCAGAGTCGAAGCTGTCATAGGAGGGGACACGCTGCAGGCTGTTGAAGGATGACTGGCTGCTCCAGGACTGGGTGAGGCGATCACAACTATCGTAGCTCTCTATGCTCTCAAAAGAGTCCTGGCCTCCGAGTTTACCTGGAGGTAAAGGAGGAGGTAGGAAGAGGGCAGGGGGAGGGATCGGGAAAAGACAACTGTAAAACCCTCTCGTGGAGAGACCGGAGAGACTGCTGCTCAGACCTGCCAGACGGACGGAGGTGAGGGGCTTGGAAATGGCTGCTCCAGAGATCAAGGGTCTACTCTGGAGAAAAGAGGATGGGACTGGGACACCACCTGACGGGCCACTCTGCTGCCACTCTGCAGCTGCCTAGTTCGCAGTTCCTAGGACACGGATCCAAAGTCGCATGCTGCTCGTATTTGTCTGAGAGATGCAGCAGTGTTTGGGACCTCAAGAATTCCAAAGCCAGAAATCCAAGAGCTGAGAATCTCACGTGCTACCGTAGAATTTCTGGCTAGTGTATTAGGTCCAATGAATTCATGAAGAAATCAGAGCAATTATCAGACTGAAAACCCCTTGTGTAAGTCAATGTGAGAAGATGAATTAGAAAGCCCCAATTTTGCAAAACATTTTAATCATAAGAAAAAAAAATTTCCATTAGACTGAGCACAATGACCTTCCTTGACCTTGGAACAAAAGTTGTTATTTTTAAACATTTTTTCCCTAAATACTGTTTTAAAATGAAAATATATGCCCTGTGTTTATGCCATCTCAAATAGAGAAATAAGTTATGGGATGTTGTTTCCTACACTGTCACTATTTCCAACTGAAAACTGTATACTTTATTCTTTCAAAGTGTAGTTCAGTACTTGAAATGTGTGCTTCTTAGGAGAAGTACGGACAGGAAAAACATAAAGAAGTTGGTTAAAGAGTTAAGGTCCACAGCAAAGTCAGAAATTCTTTACTCTGTGAGTTGCTTAAGGCATTCTTAACTGACCACAAGATCATGCAAGTTCATTAATTTCCCAAATCAGGTTATAAACAGCTGCTATGATTGCTCAATAACTCTTGGAGAAATTTCCATTGGCCACTAAAAAGGAGCCTAGAAAATTAAAAAAAAAAAAATGGAGCAAAACAAATGCATCAAAGAGCTAAAAAGGCTCCAAGGGATGTGTTCTGTAGTCTATGTCCAGATACTCATCAGGCAACGCAGGCAAATCACAGGAGACTAGAGGGCCATCTCAATTCAGCACATGCTGAGAGACAAAAAGGTGTGACACACATTTATGCAGAAACACCTGTGAATTCATTCTCAACTGTCCAAAGCTGGCTGGTCTATATATTTTATTCCCACAGTGAGTGTGGCTTGGACATCCTCCTATTAGTGTGTTTCCAGTTTTCCCCTTCACAAAGATAGAGAGTGATTGAAAAAAATATAAAATAAAATTCACACATAAGCAGGAATCCAAATCAAAACTTTGTTGCTCCCAAAGCATGAAAAAAAAAGTCTCCCAGATCCTCTGCTCCTCCTGCTCCCTCCACCACTGCTCACAATAAAAGGGTGGTGACATCTGCTTCATCTCATCCCTCTCTCTACCCATCCACTCAAAGGAGGGGCTTTGTGGAGGGATCACCCCAGCCCGCGCAACCCTCTTCATTACTACGAACAGTGAAAGAGTGGTCCCTCCTGGAAATTCACATTAAATGACTCAGGAAAACAACTCTCAACCCCAATGCCTTTTACAAAGAATCCTTTTTTTTTAGCAGAACAGGAAGTTTTCGGGCATCTTATTAAAAGGTGCTTGCGCATACCAGTTACCTATCTTAATTCAGTGCTCTGGGAGCAAACACATCAAAAGACTACGAAAGAAAGATTATATTTTCATGAAGAACATCCCACCCAATCCCAATACTGAGGCAGTAGCGATGCTTATGTCTCCTGAAATGATGCTGATCTCTCTCAGCCACTTTTATATTTGGAGGGCCAAGTGATCAGAATTTCCACCAGCAAGGCAGTTGAGTTTCCACGGAGTCCCTGTAAGCAAGGGCACTAAACTAGGCCATAACCACTCTTTGGCAACCTTTCAAACATGAGCCAAATGCAACTCAGTAGAGAACTGCGGTTTACAGCTGAAGGCAGCTTTCATTTTAGCTCTATTTCACAACCCCTGAGCTGGAAACCTTTATTTATGGGCATTTGCTCCAAAAATGGGTTGACTCCAACTGGATTAGACCCTCAGTTCTGCTACTGTGCTCACGCAGGAACACACATATCCTCTAAGACGTGCACTGGCCAGCTTTTCTGAGAAATGCCTCAGAGAGGCCCTTCCGATGCTCTTAACTCCACAGAACAAGCCTCAGAGCACACAGAGGAGTAGATGGGTCGTGCACAACAGGCCACTGAACAGACCAGCACAAAGACAGCCCTCACAAGCCAAGCAAGTAGGACACAAAAGCACTTTGTACACTATAATGCTGTATATCAATACTATGATTATTAATAATCATCCTCTAACAGTAATGCTTTCTGGCTAGACCATCTCAATTCAACTGGCCTTGGAATCAGTCTTGTTTGAAGCCGCTCTTACATGCAGAGAGCAGACCTGCTGCACAAAATGGACTTCCTCATAAACTGCTGTGGCCTCCACCTTGGAAAAGAAGACTGAGAGCACAGCCAGAAATGCCTCATGTCCCTGTGCAAGGGTCACTTCCTTTTTACTGTCATTAGTTTGGGGTTAACGAGGTGGTGGAGAGCAAACCAAAAATCAAGAGGAGAGAGAACAGCACATTACACAAATGCAGAGCCAGAGGTAATTTTAAAACAATGTAACAGTGGATCTATCCAAAGTTACAGCATGGCTGGACCTCGAGCCCACAGCTCCATCTCATCACATACATGTACAAAACGCCCACGAAAAAGGTCGCCCTAATGCTTTGGTCACAGGATAGTCCATCTCAATAGAGGTACACCCAAAAGTAAAAGACAAAAAGGGGAAGACAAAACTGGCCCCGCCCATCCCCTTTGGTCTGAAACACAAACACCCTGGCACCCTAAGGAAGACAATTATAGGTTCTGATTTTTGGAGGGACTTTCCCTGTGTAGGGTACATTGGTTTTGTCCAAGGCGTGCTGGCAGGAAGTATGAGCCCAAACACTCGAAGAAGATGACAATGTGTGTGACCCACGATGTAAACAAGGTGATCCTCCCCAGTAAGGGATCTCCAAGAACATCGGCATGGTATCATACGAGGCAGGCACAGAAGCGGAAACCCCTAATACACTGGCCCAAGGCTAACTGCTATGATCAAAGGCTTCTCTGCCGTTTGGCTTAGCTTTCTCCTCTCCTCTTCTTGTCCCTAATTCCTTCCCATTTACCCATCAGAAAAGTCCTCTTTTTGAGCTTTTCAGAAATCAGCTAGTTCTTCCACAATGAACGAGCTCCACTTTGCAATAAATTGCCCTCTGAATATATCACTAGGTAGGTGACACCCTTGATAGTCCACATTATGTTTGTAAAACTTAGGTATATTTTGCCTTTTTGCTTTATGTCAGCCTACTCTATTTGGGAAAGTTTACTTCACTATCAGAGAATGACTGGTCACTATTATAATAGCCATTTCAATAAGAGTACTTTCTCTGGGACGCCTCCTACCACCTACCTTTCCATGGTCCCCTAGCTAAACACCCACTTTCCATGGTGCTCTAGCTAAACACACACTTTCACCACACCATTGATGACTGGGACTGAATAAACCACTGCTTCACCATCTTGTATCTTCTCAAACCAAAGAAGTCACAGGAGGTTAATGATTCCAGGCTGAATAAGCAAGGTCACTCCAAGTACCAAGCCAGGTCCTACAGTCTGATTCAGTACTCTGGGAGCGCACATGACGCAGGCAAACCTTAAGAACTTCCCAAGAGGGTCACTAAACCATCTTTCCTTTATTGTGTTTTCCTCAAGCAAATCCTAAGAAAATACGGCATATCTCTCTTTTTTCTCAATGATCAAAGTGAGCCATAATAAGACATTTGATTATTCATTCTGCCAGATTTGAATCCCACCATGGACCCTGAAGTCTCAAGTCATTGTGATGCACACAGCTGAAATTCCATGATCACAAGTCTTAATTCTCTAGGCATACTAAGATGGGAAGACAGAAACTGAGGCATCTTAGAGGGCTTATAAGTGAGGAAAAAATGGTCCTTGGAAAATTCATAAAGGTGAGTAATTCCTGTAAACCCAGGAGCTTTTAAAGAAGAGAGCTGACTTACCACGACTGGTCCTCCCCATGCACATGTTGTCAGGGGTGACAACTTCTTGCTTGATGGCAAAGTAGTCGGTTTGCAAGGTGTCTGTCTGCAGAGGGTCCCGGAGAATGACTGAGGGGTAGTCGTTCTCATACTTGAGGGACAAGAGCTCCTCTGAGCTGATGGGATGGAGGGTCTGGTAGGACTCGGTGATGAAGCTGGGCTCCGAGAACTCTGACGGAGGCACACACTGAGCATGCTCGATACCATAGCCTGGAGGTGGAGATGCTCGCAGTTAGACAGGAAAGATGTTGGCCTGGAACAGTGCTACACTGCTATAACGGCCCCACAATGTGGAATGAGCATGCTGTGCTGCTTTAGAGAATTTAAGGAAAATAAGTAAGCAAACCTCGCTCTACTACTTAATAGCTGTGGCCATTGATAAACACACTTTCCTTTTCTGCTTTAATTTTCTTCATCTATAAACAAGCATGTCAATCTTCCTCAGAGCTGGGATGAAGATCAAATGAGAATAAATATACGTAAACTGCCTCCTAGCATTTGTGGTATTCAATAAGTTCAATACATAGTAGTTAGTATTACTGTTATTATTGGATAAAAAAGGTTAAAGTAAAATGCGAACAACCCTGTTTAAGATCTTCTTTGAAAACAAGGTTATCAGCTAAGCACAACTCTATACTAGTTCTATTCCTCTAGCCATCTTTGCATCTTTCCATCATGTCTGGATATCTCATACTGAAGAGCAGAAGGTTTCATATTCTGTAACTGCACACGAAGCTGCATGCATGCTCCTAAGAAGGATTTCAGAGGAAATGCTGTGATCTCCACTGGTTACAAAAAAAAAAACAAAAAAAAAGGAAAGAGCAGGGACCAAGATCAAGTCACTAACCCAACCCTGGGGCCAATACAGCACAAAGGATCAAAGAAGATCCAAAATTTAGTGGTTGACTTGTGTTCATTCCCCATGGCTTTCACTTTCCAAGAAGGACCATGCAGAGACTCTCAGGTTAATCAGATGTGCACAAGGTGGCAAAATGGTAAAATACTTGCCGAGAGTACACAAGTCCATGGGTCCAATCTCTAGCACCCCCCCAAAAAAAAGAAAGAAAGAAAATTGTAAGGCACGTATGTGGCCGAAACCTTGTACCTTGTGAGACATTATTCATAATTACCTAGACTCTATAATGTAAAAAAGCATCATTTTCCATGGAATTATCATGAAGGAGCCTGAGACTAAGTGAGACAGGAGAACTTTGCTGGTGTCCATTGTAATGAACAAGGTGAGGGAAGGCGAGCCAAGGGTGGAACTTACTGATGAAGTAATCCGAGGTGTAACGGGATTCTGGATACGTAGGGTTGACTCCATTGACCTGATAGGGTTTCACATCCTCTGCAACAGACAGGGTAGGGAGAGGAATATAGAAGTCGACATGGAAGGAACCCCAGAAGGATCTTGAATGCAAAGGCCACAGTGACCTCAACCTTTTTCTAAGAAATGTGCAAGTTTATTAACTGCATTGGTGTCTGAGTCTACCCTGACTGGGGCCTTGTCTAGGAATGAGACAAAAATATAGCTGCTTTATTTCAGCAGCTATAAGATGGGATTTAATAATCTCAGAAAGTGAGTTAGGGAGTAGTCACTAAGGGTTGGGAACACACTCAGCCCTCATTCCCAACCCCCGTGCTATGTGCATGCATCACCCGGAGATTAGACTCAAAAGCTAGACAATGAACAGAGAGATGTTATCCAGATCAGTGCCCACCCCTCACATGGATCCGTTCAAACCCTTTCAGAAACACAATGCAATCTTCAGCCAAGTGGGTTTTACAGCCTCCACTTCTAGCAGACATTTGGTTTTTGTTCTCTGCTTTTCCCACTGCTCTTAGAATTCACATTCAGGCCCAGACAAGAAATGGAGCACTGGTAAGGTGACTCTCCTGGGTGAAGGAGGGAGGTTTATGCAAAGAGAGAGGGCAGCAACACGACTAAAAGGCTGCCCAGATGCCAACTTCCCCAGGGATGAGAGAGAAAGGGAGAGGAAGGGCATCTAAGGACAGAAGGGCTTCCACAACACGGGACCTTCTCATCACCCCAGCATCTCGGGGAGGAGAGGCAGCCCCTCTTTTATGAGCCATCTGGCCATATCTCACGGAATCAGACACAAAGACAGTGTGTTGGTTTGGGTTTTTCCTCAGGTATTTGATAGTCTGCTGGGAACAAAGGCTCATGGGAAAACAAGTTTATGCCCGTACGTACACGTCTACACCCCAAAAAAAAAAAGCAGTTCCCAGTTGAGATGAAATGATTAAACTTTGCTTTAGCAGCTTATCAGATCAAAACATCCCCTGTACCTTTGGCCCTCCACCCCACCCCAAACAGCTCTGTTTCTGGGTGCTGTGATCCTTTGGTTTAATTATAGAACCAGAGCTGTAGCCTCAGTACAAACAGATCGCTCATCCCTCCAAGTACGTAACTCTGAAGAGCGATGATTTTCATTGTCTCGCTCCATGGAACACCGGGCAGGAAGGTATGCTTTTCACTCTCAGGCACACTCGGTTGTGTCCTAATTCTCTTAGAGACCCTTACATTACCGCAGTGCGGAAAGGCAAGCCAGACCTGTCTGAGGGCCAGCACCTGCCCATGCGTCCACAGGATCACAGAAAGAAGACAGCATGGGAAATTAACGTGAAATAGACAAAAGAAAAAAAATGAAATGAATAAAGCCTAAAATGTTAAAGAAAATAGAGTTTTAAAAATGAGTGACTTTTATGGACAAGAACAATCCCTGCTTCGCCCTTCCTATCTCCAGGGGTTATTCTGATAATCCAAAGAGAAGATCTGTTTTGTAGCACTTGGGAAACAAGACACACATACACACACACTAAGGCAGAGTCAGACACCCCAAAAACCTGGTGGTTCCACTGGGATGAACACAGGAAAGCGCCACAGTACACAGTGGAACGTACGCAGTTTACACAGCCAGGAGGTCTGCGGGGACCTCCCACGCCTTCTCCCTCTATCACCAGGCTGCGCGTGTGCACATCCTGGGTGCGTGTGCATGCAGTGACACACATAGTCTACCAGGGCAGTAGAGGGCACTGGAAGCGCTGCCCATCCCCCACCGTGGCAGTCACAGAGAGTCACAGTCCTTGACTGTGCTATTTTTCAACAGAAAAATTGAAGAGAAGAAACACAGATCACAGCCCTTGCCCCAATGAATCTAACTTGGGTCTCTTTGAGCACCGCAGGGTGAAGACTATTCTTACCCACACAAAGGCAGGTATTATACGGACTAAAAGTGCTTGTCCTGAGCATTCACCCTTCCCCCAGTGTCCGCACCGAGGGCTGGAGCTGGTGACCACAGAGAAAGGGTGGGCCTGGGTTACGGAGGGCAGCGGGTTTCTAGGCTTACAGTCAGCTGGAGGGCACTGCTGACTGCTGGTAATTGCAATTTATTTTAAGAAGAAATTCAGAAAAATAAGGGCAAAAACACCCAAGTTTGCTGCCTGCTGCTGTTTCTATACTCAGCCAGGACCATGGGACATGAGTCACTGGATCCAAAAAGGTTGCAAGAGGCCAACAGGAGAGGCCGTGTCATTACAAGGTTGCAACACCTTGTCCTGATCTGACCCCAGCTTCTGCTCCAGATGTGAAAGGCATCCTGCACCTCTGCAGTTCCAACCATCAGTGGGCAGCAGGCCTGTCTTACTAGTGAGCTCGGAAAGCCAGAGCTTTCCTGTGCATGTGACCAGGTATTACATGGCCATAGAGCAAGGGAATGTGTAGTAAGATTGCCAGGAAAAAGACTAAAAACTATTCCGGGATTGGCCAGGGACACTGCCAACACACAGTACACGGGTCTAAGAAAACAACTGGACTCACAAGGGTGCATACTACAAAGTTAATGGAGTACAAAAGTGCTGAAGATTAAAATCTTAACCTCCAGTGCAGAGAAGGAAAAGACGCTGCTCTGTAGTAGCACCTGCTAGACCTCAGGCCTTGCACTAGGCACATCCCACTGACCACCTGTGCCCTGACTGTGTTACGTCCCCCGTGTCAACCCCCTCCCCATTCACAGTAATTTCACACAGCCAAGCCCCACCCTCCTGTTTCCACACGTTTACCTTTCTGCAGAATCTCTAGATGCTCCCATAAGATGTCCCCAACGAAGTCTGGAGCCAGCTCAAGGAAGCAGTCTTTACCCAGGCCACAGAGAGCTGCTCCGTTCATACAGAACTTCTGGAAGTCCACGCCCTTCAGGCTGAACTCGTTCACCGCCCACATCACCCAGTCCCGAACATGGGTTTCCGTCCACTGCCGAGGGTCTGAGGAGAGTGAAGATGCAGGAGCTCAGGGTCTGGAGCGGACACTGAAGGACCTGAACGCTGCTGAGGATGCTGCCCCAGCCACAGAATCAGGAAGCACCCACCTGGGGTCACAGCGCATCAGGTGTCTCCCACAGACAGCCCCCTCAAACATTCAGCACCCTCGCCTTCTTTACTTTTACAGCAAGAAAGGACCCTGGTCAGCCAAAAAGTAACACAGGAGCAGGGCAGGCACATTCCCCGCCCTGTGTTCACTCAGGCAAAGCTTTCCACGAAGCTCCTCTGTCACTGACGTATTTCCACTAGAATATTTAAAAAGTCCTGGCCAGGGAGTAACTGGTTTCTGTAGTAGCAGTAATAACAAAGCAAAGTCTCTCCCTGCTCTTAACCTTTATAACATATTTGGGATCATTATTTCCAATTATTTTTATCTCAGCCAATTATGATTTGTAGTAATCACAGCAATTAGTAAGAGTAAGTCATTCAAATGGTCCTGGGTGATTACACCATTCGGTGCCTGTCTTCTACTGGAAATCCTGCCAAGTCTTAAGATAGCATAGGCCCTACTTTGAGGAGCACTGTCGTAGAGACAACCTATAATCTTCACATATGGCTTTGGTTTAACGCAATTACACCTGCCGGTGACAGATGACAGCAGCTCAGATGACAGCAGGATGCCCTTCCCATGTCACAGCTGCCCCAGGGAGCTCACTTCCATGGAGCGGAGCATTCCTGAGCTTTGGGGAAGCCCTGTGGCAGAATTCACCTTATTCTGCCTTGTGATCCACACAGGATACTTGGCTTTGTTGCCCCTAAGTTCGGTGGTAAAACGTAACGACGGGAAGAAGTGTACAGACTCCTTCGAGGAATGTCAAAAGCACCAGCGTGGTAAGGCTGAAGTCCCCCAGCTAGCAGTGGAACTGGCTGGTGACCTGAAGACAGTTTGCCTCTCAGCAGAAAAGTGCTCTTTCTACTCTCAATTGTTCATGAACTGTTTCCTAGTGGAAGGTGACACGGGCTCCATTCACTTCTCTTTTCTGACCATTTCAGACTCTTTCTATTCCTGACTAACATCTTCCAGATAAGGGTTTCCACAAACGGCAAACGCATTTTGCCAAAGCACATGAAAGAAAAAAAGATCACTCAGTAAATTCTAAGAAACGCTGCTCACTGAGTTCATACCGTGGTGGCCCAGAATGACCCTGAAGCAAAATTTCTCAAACAAGTCTGCATTTTGGAATCACTTAAGGAACTTAAAAGATACTATACTGATGCCACCAGAATAGGACCTGACCTTGGAAGTTTTCAAAGATCCAGCGGGATTTGGAATGTGTAGACAGGTTCAGGAACCAGTGTCCTAAGACCAACGTGGCAGTGACAGTCCTGGAGAGGGTGGATCTCAAGCCTGTGGGTCTGTGACTGCTTGAATGGAGGAGGGCAAAAACCTATAGCCACTGATCTAACCATGGACAGACTAAAGTCCGCCTCACATGCTAAAGGCAAGTGAACAAACCCTTCCTGAGGATCTGGCTCCATCCAGTTGCTTTTCCAACTACAAAAGCATACCTTTTGGGATTCCCAGTCGTTGCTGCTCTTTTGTGAAACCACTGAAAGTGGCTTTCAATGCTTGGGACATCATTTCTTTGCTGCTTGGAGTTAACAGGGGGACATCTGCACATTCCATATCTGTAAGGGAAAAAAGGATAAGAATAACAAAAAATTAAATATGTAATTAAACACTCAAAACATAACAGAGCACGGATAGACTGAAGAAGTCAAATGGAGAAAGAACTGTTATCACTCTCATTAAAGCAGGTACACATGAAGGGGCTTTCCAGAGTGTGCTGGGCCCCACTGGCCCCCTCAAAAAAAAAAACTAACTCTTGCCTAAAACATCCTGCATTCCTGACAACAAAAATGCTTATTCTTTCTGTAGACCTCTACTACTGCATTACAGAGTGCCTGTTTATCTTTCACACTCACTTAAAACTCTGGCATTGCAGCACTTACTTCCAGGTACCCATGACAAGTAAAATGTAATACTCATTCATTCAGTCAGTAATTATTTAGAACTTTTCCTATACAAGGAATTAGAGAAAAAAAGAGCAGGAAGCAAGAAAGAAATGGCCTTTAGCCATCTGATTCTTGTAATAGATTTAGTCACTTAAAAAAAATTATGTCGTAATTATTCAAATGCAATGCCAATAAGGGCTTTGAAGGAAAAGCACGAGATGCATGTTAATGTGAACTTAGGAATCCCCAGGAGTCTGGAGGAGCCAGACGGGCCTGCCTTAGGAGAAGAGACATTTGACCTGAAACCTTAAGGACACATGTGAGCTCAGAGTGACAAAGAGTACACCTGACCAGTGGTTCCCAAGTGTAGTGTCTGAGCAGCTTACCAGAACCCCATGGAAATTATCAAATACAAATTCTCAGCTTTACTCCCAACCCTCCTAGTCAGAACTTCTGGTAGTAGAGCCCCAAAATCTTTTTTAACACATAATTCAGGAGATTCTGATGAGCAATAAATTTAGAGGATCCCAGACCTAGACAAAGGAAAAGCACAAGCAAAGGTCATGACATGGAACAGACTTAATGTATGTTAGTATCAATAAGATCAACACAGCTGAAGCAGAGTGATGGAGGAGGTCAGCTGCCCGAGATAAAGTTGAAGAGGGAAGCAGGCAGCACATTAAGGAACCTATCATTTTATCCTAAGTAAAACAGAAAATTGCTGAGAGTTCTATGTACAAGAATTACCTGACCCACGCGTTAGGACCTCCTTAGCTGTTTTGTAAGGAATGATGCACGCAGCGTAAGATAGTTATTGCATTAGTTGTGGTCAGAGGTAATGATGGTTTGACTAGGAAGCTGGTGACAGAGGTAAGACACACAGGCCAACTGTGAACAGAGGTAAAACTGACAAAACTTGCTTTCCACACGGGTGAAGGCAAGTGCAGTATCAGAACCTGCAGGTTCCCGAAGGTATTATCCTTTGCTACACCCTCATGCTTCTCTACTGAGGACAATCCCAGCACCTCCCACACTGCCAGACCCTGTTCAAAGCATGACACAGAAACGTGGCTAAAGTCAAACATCTGCTGGGTTCACTTCAGGCTCAACAGCCCGCAAAACAATAGCCCCTTCTAGCCTCCCTGTGTGTGCCCTTCAGCAGCGATGCCCTTCACTGTAGCAATTTCTAGACGCCTAAATCCTGAGTGTACTGCATGCTGAAAATGCCCTCTAATATGAGTTCCAGGCAAGGGTGCTACAGAAGTTCCTCAATGAGGTATTTCTAAAGAAATCCCTAAACCCACAGACATGTTATTGGCTGAACAAAAAGGAAACACAGAAGGGGAAAGATGCCAACAGAAGACCCCAAAATAGGAACAAATTCGTACAGTGTATTAGTCCTCAATGTCAGAATGAATGGAATGAATGAATTCACTGCATGAAAGAACAGCAGGCAACACCTTCCTTCCTGTTTGCTCTCAGCGTCCATCCCTGCCCGGAAAGAACGGGCTCACTTAGCTGCTCTTCCAGGCTCTGCCAGGGACGAGGAATCTGAAATTCCAGGGAGTGGTAAGCTTGGGTTGCCCTGGGACGTGCCCAAAAAAATCCAATGGAAAAAATCAGCATGCCTCCAGGAAGACTGACAAAAGGACGGAAAATCCCGGATTGTCGGGGGTGAAAAAATGGGGGGAAGGGATAGAATGTTGGGTTACATAACATCCAGCCCTCCAAACAGTGGAGTAATCACCAAGTGAGTCACTAAGAAACACATCAGCGCTCCCCGTTCATCCCTACTCTTCACATCCAACAACAGCCGAGCAGCAGGTCCAGAAATATCTCTCCTTTGGAGTAGAGGTCAATTTTACTACACAGAAAGAGACTCTTTAGTTAACCAGAGAGTGTGGATTCTGAAAGAAGAGACAACTGCTGCCTCCCCAGCCAACAAAGGTTTTGTGAATTAAAGTTTCCCAGCTTTGCATCAACTCTCTCCCCCTTCGCTCTCATCCAAAATAAGTTCGTGAACTTGAATTATGTAGTTTTGTTTTGTGCATTTATTCCCTCCGTTCGATTTATGACTCGATGAAAAGAAGTTTACTGACAGTAGAAATTGGCCAAGACAATGCATGTGGAAAACGCAGGCTAGGCTAGAGGGACAGGCAGCATTTCTGCTGCAGATGGGAACAGAAGAATGAGATGACAAGGGGGCCCCAGGCAGCTTCTCACATGAAAGGCTGGGCTGCATGCTGCCTCGTGAGGAAATGTGCAAGGACACTAGCGGAAAACCTAAGAAAGGTTTCCTGGAGACTGCCCCCCGTGACTACACACACTCCGCCAGCACGGCCCGGGAAGCAGTGCAGAGTGGACAGTTCTCTACACAGGCTCCCACTTCCTGTCTGGGAAGCAGCAGTTCCAGGCTCTCAGTTGAAATCCCCCTTTCTAACCCACCTCAATGCCATCTTCAAAGTCCAGGCCACACATGGTCAGCTGAAGCGGTGCAGGGACCCAGTTACTGGCACCTGGCATTGCCCCCAGCTACGGGTTCAGTGTGCATGTCCTACAGCAAAGCTCACAGCCCAGCTGGTGCAAACCGGCTGTGCACCCTGAGCCACCTGCACGCGGGTTTGATCTCAGGAGTTTTGCTCATATTTATAAAGCGTGAAACTTTGGTTTAGAAAAAAACCAGCTCTCCTCCATGCGTTAGTGAATAGCCGGCCAGTACTGTCTTGTTTTGTGGTGTAGACACTGCACTTAAATGATGATGAATAATCATGTTCAAACATGGGTACTAACGAAAATATTAAATTTATCATAAAATAATAATGGAAAAGTCCCTCTATGTTGCATATGAATGTAGCAGTTCTGTTCATTACTCAAATCAATAATAACTAAGTCATTATGCAGGTGGAAAACCCAAAATGAGCTAGCCCAAGCAGGCATCCCTCTGTTATTCTTAATTCTACCTCATCATCTGTTACTGTATATTTTATATTAGGTATCAACTATTTCTCATTTTGGGAGCAATATCTAGATGGTACTCAGGACCTCCACAGATAGTAACCAATTGTACTTTATGGAAAAATACTGAAATTGCCTCTGTGTTAATAATTATAGTATCTAAAATGGAAATAGCATACTTGTCTCAAAATGCTGAGAAATCGACCCCCAAAAAAACACCTATTCCACTGCAGTGGAGACTCAGTACAATACACTGGAAACTGAGAACAGACACACACTATAGTCCTATGAGATTTCTTGTCCACTGATTATTCTTTAGTACCCTAAATCTGAGTTAAAATTTGTTAGACGTACCATAGTTTTCTAAGAGGAAAGTCGTGTAGATGCTAGTGAATAAAGGACCTCCCAAGATTGTAGAGCGTCAGGGTGGAAAGGGACGCATAAGTCTCCTTAGTCTGCAGGCATAATGAACCCACGGTAGTGTCAATGCAGGGAAGCCTGTGCATGAGTCACCGGGCCTAACCCTGAGCCACCTTTTAACAAGTCTCCAGTAAAACGTGCAACGAGGGTTTCCATTTACTTGTATGTAACTCAAGGTTAAGGGTGGTTCAGTTCCCAAGACCACGTCAGGAGTGTTTCGTGGGTCTTTTTATACCATTCCTCTGAGTTCACAGAAACCAAACAATTCAGACCAACAACGTCACACAGAAACTCCACTTCAAGTGACTTTTGTTCAGTAAGAAGCTCATGGCCTATGGCTTACAGACTACACATGTCTCTTCTCTGGCTGTTCTCAATCTATGATGAAGACTAGAGTATCCCAGGTCCAGGTGGTGAGTATCCCAGGACACAGCGAAAGACAGGAGATCCAAGGCTAGATCCTGGTCTCTTGAGACCCTGGCCTGGGCTAACAGTGGATTATAGCGTACAGGCCATGTAGGTTGGGTCTCATCACAATCTGAGCAGCATGAATACCATGCCTTAAAGCTGGAACAGCTTTACACTTTGCCACGACCCTTCACATAACACTATTCCATAATATCCTCAGAACAGGAGACTTCCCAGCAGCCTGTAAGGCATTACAGGCTTCCCATTTTGCAGGTGAGAGAAGCAAAGCTCAGAGAAAGTCACAGGGTCTAAAGTCACAGGGCCAGAAATCAGTCTTCCAGCTTCCTAAAATCCAGGGCTTTTCTGCTCTATTCCACTGCAAGTCAGATTCAGTCAGGGAACTAAGAAAACTAAAATTTTCAGAGCTGAAAGTCTTTATTTTTTCAATTTAATAATTAAATGAATTTAAGGAAAGAAACATTTAAACAAAACCATCCCAAGAAACTAGCATAGCATAAAATCACTATTAAAAGCCACTCAGGGAATCATCGGTATTCTTTGCCTCTCCTGAAACTGAGGGCAGTGAGACTTCCTTTCATGTGAAGCGAACAGGTTCAAACAACCCAGCATCCTTCCCTGTTTGTGTGAGCCCTGAACCACCCTAATGGGCTACTGTGTACATAATGTAAGGTTAATTCGTCACACAAAGGCTTACTGAAATGTTTGAGAAAAAAGAAACCTTCCAATTCAGATGAGGAGGAAAAAAATGTCCAAACAAAAAGACAGGATTTTAAAGACCAGAAAAAAAGGAAAAGAGAGGTATACACTAAGGCAACTTGGCTTGTCAGTCAAAATCTGGGGGTTCTGATCTAAATGTTGGCATCACTACTCACAGTGGCAAGTCGCTCAGTTCACTCATAACAGAGGTCTGCTAACAGTAATGCCAGTATCCCCACTGGATTTTAGTTTTCACTTGGCAATTTTCAGACATATACAAAAGCAGAAAGGATGCTCTAATGACCCTATTTTAAAACTTCCAGTGTTACCAGTGTTTATATCATCTCACACAGACAAGCACACACACACACATATACAACACTGAAGAATTATAAAGCTGATCTGACTCAGGCACTTAATTTTCACTCACTAATATTTTAGTGTCAGAAAAGTATTTTTGAGATGGAGGAGGGCTTAGTAGGAAAGCTAAAAGAGGCAGGTATACTCAAAGACAAGAACACGGGCTTTGAATGCTTTCCCTGACGCTTACATAGAATTTCCCTTATGGGCACTCTTGAAACACAGAACTTCTTTTGAAGTAACACCATCATGATCTGAAAAATGATAAAGATGGACCAAAAAGAGATGATTTCAGATGAGAATGATAAGCCAGTCCCCTTGACCCCCAAGTCCTGCATAAAGAATGCAGTAGCATCCTTCCTCACAGTCGTGTCCCCCTAATCTTTCCACTGTCATAAGGAGCATGCAAACATGGCCTAGAGATTGTGGCAAGCAGGGCTGGGGATTTAGCTCAGCAGCACAAGCGCCTGCCTTGCAAGCACGCAGTGGTGAGTTTGATCCCCGGTACCAGTAAAAAAACAAAAAAAAAAAAAAGAGAGAGAGAGAGAGAAAGATTGTGGCAAGCACCAAAATGGCATTTCCAAAGCCGGGGCCTGGCCAAGTGGCCTAGAAGACGACCCCCTGTAGGAGACAAGGTGTTTTACTCCTTTAAACCAACACGAATAGGAAAGTGGCTGTGGCCACTGAGACTAAACACTCTGATTCCAAAGTTGACTGTCCCTGGGAAGTTGCTAGTCACTCAGTAAAGAAGTTAATGATCCCAGACAATTGTGAAAGAACATAAGACCCAATCGCTATTGTCCTGCCTACCACGGAAGGGTGAGTTGAAAGCAGAGTCAAAGCTATCAGTAGTGTCTTGTCTTCCACCCATTCCTGACTGCTGTAAGGGGCACTAGACACCTGACAGATGGACTGTCACCTGCTTCTGGTTGAGGGGTTAATGCAAAAAGGGGAGATAAGGGTCCTCTTCAGTCTCTGCCTCAGTTTTCATAATCCTAATGGTGTGATAAACACTGGGGGACAACCAGACCCTGGCTTAACCAAGGCTAAGCAATAAATGGCTTGGTGCCCTGGCTGGGTGGGTGGGAGAGGTGGGGCTACCCATTCCAAACTAGCAGTCCATCATTATCCCAAACAGTGAGACACCACAGACCTGGAAGGGACTCCTGTCAGTTAGGGAGACACACAACCGGGTGTTTGCTCATCTCTAACACCGAATCCCTCTCAAAGGCATCAGCCAATGAAAACCAAAGAAGCTGCACAGAAAACCCCTAATTCACCCCCCAGTGACCTGACTGCCTAAAAACACAAGCCAGTCTCAAGTTACAGCACTTTGGCAGTGCTGCCAATGCATACAACACCAGGGCACGCACACTTCTGTGCACAATTCACCAGCCCCCAGTTAGATGCCCCTCCGCAGAGGGGAGCTGCTGTGGAACAAAGCAGGCTCCCAGCTGCATCGAGAGGAGAGGCCGGCAGGGCCTGCAGCCGTGGGGCCTGAGGAGGAAGCCTGCAGAAGGACCAGGCCCGGTGGACATCTGTAGGAAGTGACCTCAGGCTTTGCTCTCCTTCCCTGCACGCAGCCCTCCCCAACCCACCCCCCAGAAGGAGTTTTAACACATTATTACCGCCGGAGTCCTGAGGGCCTGTGACTCACCAGGCTCACACATGGTTCCAATGAGCCCTTGACCATTACATGGTAGGGAAACAGAAAAAAACAAATGAAAGCAGTTGTAATTCGGCAGCGCCAGAGTTCAGACCTGCCAGACAAAAGGGATTGCAGGCATGTTCCCAAATTCGCTCAGGCACCTGACATGCAAAAGCTATTTTTAATCACTGGATTTATTTCTTTCCTAGCCCCTCCACCATCTTCCACCTCAACAAATGTACTGGAAGCAGAGCCCAGCCCAAATCAATTCCAGGTGTTCAGGGAACCCCAGAGAGTCTCTTCCGCTCCAGGATCTGAGCCAGGGAGCAGAACCACCTCTTGTGTCCTGCAGCTAAATTCTCTTGCTCTGCTCCTGAGAATAGTTCCGATCTCCCATCTGAAAGATGAGGCAAAGGGAGAGGAAATATTTGAATGAAGGTGCCCTGCTGGGAAGACTTCTAAATGTTTTCACTGCCGGCCCTGGCAAGTCGAAGGCACATGACGGGCCTCAGGGACCCAGAGATGAAGTCTGCTTTTGACCCATAACATGCTTTACCTGACTTTGTAGTAAGGATCATGTGACACTTCCAAAGCCTCACTGAACACAAGAGATACTCAATATACTGTTGCGGGCTTTACTGAAGTTTCACATGGTATAATATATGACTGGAAAAATATTAAGATTAATTTCCTAATGCTTAGAGAGATAGTACGTAGCAGGAATCTGGCAATTTCCCCAGGCACAATTAAACAACTGAGTAAATGAGAAAAATGAATAAAAATCAGATTCTGAGATAAAAACGGAAACTGGTTGGTTTTTTTAAACAGACCAGACTAATTTCTTAGCCATTCTGCATCCTCCCGTCTCTGCGAAAGGGGAAACCCTTGTTGTACCATTTATGTTTGCCATGACATCATGTCACAGCAAGGTGAGCCCAGGGGACATTCAGTTTTAAAAATGTCCAGTGAGTACCATCTTAGAATCAACGCGGTTCAACAGAAAAGTAAAATGTTTTCTCCATGTTTGGAGTTTTCCAAAACTCAAGTTGCATTACACCCTAGTTGTTCCCAAGCCTTCCAATTAATGACACATCCATAATTTAAAAGAATGTTTTGTGGGCTGGGGTATGGCTCTGAGGTAGAACACTTGCCTAGCATTCTTGAGACCATGGTTCAATCTTCAGGACCAAAAAAAAAGCATTTTTTAAAGAATATTTAACTACAGAGATGCCTGTACATAGGAATCATCTCAATAGTATATTAAGCATAAAAATCTTAAATGATCACTTTAAGCATCTGCATAGTGCTTCCTGTGTTTCAAAGTATTTCCTATCCAGAAAATGACACTTGACATTCGCCACACAGCATTTTTATATAGTTAGGTCCTAAATGACCTGTAAGGGTGGGATTTCTTTGTCATGAAAACATAGCTACACCATCTGCACATTGCTAAAGTGAAATGCATGAGTTGGGCCCTTTCATTTCCACAGCTCTGCAGATGGTCACTGCAGCCTCCACTACGCTCTGCCTTTGGTACCCGGGACAGAACCCATGGCCTGCAGAGGTGAGGCAAGCTCTCTCCAGTGAGTTCAGCTTCCCACCCCTCACACTTGTAAAGGAAGAAAAAGCCCTGCCCTGCCTTCAACTAAAATACTCAAGACAAGATCTCAAGGCTTTTGGTACTACCATGACTCAAATAACCCCACTCAGGAAGAAGATGGAAAAAATTTGACATCTGACATCTTATTCTTTATCATCCCAGCTTCTACTACCTCTATCACTTTTGAGGTATCACCCTCTAAGATCCTAAAGATGTTGGTTGACTGGAATAATCAGTTTTTTAATTTCACTTATTCCTACATGTGACAGTCTTTACTGCTATCTGAATAGACTTGTACAGCTTAGAAAGCATCCTCTCCAGCAGGTTAGTATGAGCTCCACCCTACAGGTGAGGAAACTAAGGCTCACAAAGGTTTCACAAGTGAATTACACAGGATGGTCAAGCCCTAAAGTGCCATAACTAGGACTCAAATCCAGATCTTCAGACACACAAGCCAGGTGTTTTCTAGGGGTGACTATCTGCGGGGTAAAATGACGGGACACGAGATCACTGCTTTTCCTTTGCTCTGGAGTGAAGAGACAGCCTCGATCACCCAGCCTGCGGACAGCAGCTGCAACACGCACAGTGGCAGGCCCCACGCACTGCCCATCCAGCCCTGGCCTTCTCCAGCCCTCTGCCCAGGGCCTACTTGGCACGAGGTCAAGTGGCAAAGCAGGCTCAGAGGAAAGGGGTCTCCAGAACCACCAGGAAGGCCAGGCTCAACAAAGTGGAGGATGAGGAGTTTTCCCCATGAGCGACGGAAAAATCTGGGCAAACAAATGGAGTGGAGCCCGTTTATTTAGGCTGGAAGAGGTAAAGTTTTTCTGCACTTTTGAACTGTTTTCCCAAGGCCTGCCTCTCCCTCCCACGCAGGAAACAAACACAGAGACAGGCCTCTTCCAGGGAGCACGCAGCTAGCCAGGAAGGAGGGGAACAGGGATCCACAAAGGAGAGGGGAGCCAGGGGCAGATGGGGCCATGGCCACACGGGAAGCAGTCACAGAGGAAGCAGAAGCTGGGAGGGGAGGGGAGGAGAGGAAAGGAGAGGGGAGGAGAGGGAAGAGCCGGCCCAGAAGGAGAGAGAAGCCAGAGGAGAAAGCAGGGACCACAAAAACTGTCCAAAATGAAGACAGAAGGTAGAGTGGGAACAGGCCGAGAAGAAGCAACTTACTCCAAATTAACAATGTTCAGAAAGCAACAGTTTTCTATCCATATTAAAAGGAAATTCCCTCCCCATTTTATTTATTTATATGTTACATAAATACATTTTTAAACCAAAAAAGGACCATCTTTCCAATGGGAAAAAGCCTTGTTTGAGATGAAAGCCAGCCTTCAAAAACCCCTCAGAGGAAGCTCAAACCCCACATGTCTTGGTGCTGCAGAAAGAAAAACAAAGTGGACATTCTTCCTGAGTTCTAAGGCTTTTTATGCAGATGTGTTTTTCTTTTAATAAATAAACTGGACAGAAAGGAAAATGCATACTCATACACATTCATGCTGGGTGACTGTCGGGTTTTCAACCCAGGGAAACGAGACAAAAAATCAAATAACTAAGCCCGCTTTTCCCTGGAGAAGAGACAAAGTTTCTCCATATGCCAACCACAGCCCAGAACCAATGCACAGCCCTGCCCAGGCCTCCCCTTGACCAAGGTATGAGTTGCAGTCAGTGAAGAGCAGAGCTCGAGAAAATACCCCACGTTGCTTCTCACACAAGACCTCAGTCGCTCGGTGCCCCCTGAGCCACTGAATTTCACTCTGAAATCACGACAACTGTTCTAAAGTGAGCGGTGGAGCTCTCCTGTAATCCCAGGAAGACTGCAAGTTCAAGCCCAGCCTGGGTAATTTAGCAAGTTTAACAAGACTCTGACTCGAAATAAAAAATCAAAAGGGGATGTGGATATAGTTCAAGGACAAGGCCCTGGGCTCAATCCTCAGTGCTCAAAACAACAACAACAACAAAAATCTATCGTTAAATTAAAATCTATCATACCTTCTCAGGTGTCTTACCCATCAACCTTGTTGGCTAAAGCCATGCAGCACAAATTTAATCAGTCTTCATCTAACATTTTTTCAAATACTTTAGTCCTCTCCTTTTTCATTCCTTCAGTCTGGCTCCATCAACAATTCATGATGTTACACTGTTTGTACCTGTGCCCCCATCCCACCCTCTACAGAGAAGAATTCCTATATGCCTGTGATCCTGCAGAGCATCATAAAAGTGCACAGGCCGCAGCATACTTCTCCAGAGTAAAATGAGATCACCAGGACGGTCATCCTACTCGATAAACTTTGGTTGGTGAAGACCAGCACAACACTAACAGACACACTGTAAAACTCAAAGCTTCTTCCCATGCAGATGGATTTTGAGTCAGTTCTGTACCTTTGAATGAATTTTATTAAATGCAAAGTTAGGTCTGTACATTTCTCCTTATTCAACTTCACCTCACTTGTTTTGACCCACATTTCCACATGTGATCTTTTTTATATCACAAATGCATCCTCATCCAATTTGCTATCCATCTCAGCTTTGAACTTCCTGCAACTTAGTAAGTATGCTTTCTGCATCTTTATTCTAAGACCCTGGTAAAAATGTTGACAAGACAATGACCAAGAACTGAGCTCCAAAACATAACACCAGGGACTGCACGTTCTTCTCACATCAATGCAGTAATCAAGACCCTTGGGGTATTATTGTTCAACCAGTTACAAATCCTGACTCTGCTATCATCAGATCCATGTATCTTTGTCCTGACCACAAATACATCACAGAAAAACTCAAATAAAAACATTACTGGAATCAAAATACAAGGTCCCTATTCATGATCTATTTTGTGGAGCCAGTTTTCCCTCTCAGGTTTCTCCCTGAGCACCAGACAAGTGCAAAGGCTGAGCTGTGACTCTGACTTTGTCACAATAAGACAGAGAAAGAAAGGAAAAGACGGAGAGGGAGAAGCAAGAGGAGAGAGACCATGCAGCAGCAGCAACCGCAACACAGAAACGCTTTGCTTCCAGAAACAATGGGCTGTTAGAGAACAATGCTACAGGCAGAGTCTTGGTCTATTTATATCTGCCACTGTGAGTCCCAGACAGGAGGAACTGGAAGTCTGCCCCGTATGCACAGCTCCAACTGGACCTGGGTTGGGAGGAAGATGAGGTCACCAAGAATGCTGCCTGCTTAGGAATGGCTTCTTACATGCTCCTGTAGCTCCTTCTTAGCCTAAGGGATCTCCTTAGCCCTGCAGAAGAAGTTTGCTTGCCTACCGCTGAAATAGCCATAGCAGAGAAAGGGGGAGCCACAGCTGAGAAAAAGGCATCAGACAAGTAACTTCAGCTCTGCCCTATTTAGAGCATTAAGGTGTCTCCTGCAGGTCGCAGGCAGGAGGGGAGGCCACAAAGAACCCAGTCCACGGAGGTCAACGGTGTCACCAAGTCTGACAATCACCCCTGCTTAGGGAACTTTTCCAAATGGGAAAGTTTCCTCCTCAGTTCTTTGGGGCTGAATAAAGAAACCAAAAGCTGAAATTACATGCAGCAATACCTCATGCTCCCCCCCTTTTTTTTTCTCCTTTTGACACTTTCTCAAGTTTCTGGAATTTCATCTTTTGCTCTGACATGATTTTGGCCTGATCATCAATTTTAGTTCTTCCCAACTCTATCGCTTATATTTTTAATCATCCTAAAAAGACCTATCAGTAGTCAGACCAGCCTGTGACAGACACCAAACTGAGATGCTTGGTACAAGGAGAAATGGGGCGAGGCACAGCCTGAGCCCTTGCAGGCAGCCTCTGGTGTCGCCTTTATCCTGAGTGTCATCCCATCTCAGCATGAGCAGGCCACCAACAGTCAACAGTGCACTCCTGGGCCCAGGACAGCCATTCAGCTGTCAGAGGTCTACACGCAAAGCTAGACAGAGGCAAGAAATTCAGGGGTCCACGCAGAGACCGCCTGCAGAATGAGTGACTTCAGCTTCCCACGCATGCCTCGGGGGTTCTGTCACTGACTTCCTTCCCTGTTCCTGAAAAAACAACACTTAAGTAGGAAGGACGCTAAATAAGATCATGTCCTCCTTTTCATTTAAATAGCTCAGGATACTACCCAGAGAATATGCCAGGTATTGTCACCAAGTTGGAAAGAAACTAAGGGCAAGTACAAAAATATTTTATCATTTAAAAAAGTTAAAGGCCAGTGGGCCAACCAGTAATTAAAAGGGAGGCACTGGATTACCCAGCCCTTAAGTGCATGCAGGACTCAAGATGCTTGGGATTGAGGCCACCTGGAGGGTGCCCCAATAAAGTTGCTCAGCTAGAATAACTGAGGTGGTATGTACAAGACCCCAGCAAGCAAACACTCCAGTCCACATTTCATTCTGTGCAGATGGCAGAGATGGAAACAGAAATGGACCATCTGACCACCTAAAGCACCCCAGCCAGCGAAGATCTGAGTGGGTTCATGGCCTGCCTGACCTGGTGCAGCGTTTCATTCAAACACTTCTTCCTCCACCCCTCTCCACCCCTGCTCCTATAGGCTACACATTCCCGTCTTTCCACAAACCCTGCTGACTCATCTCCATGTAATTCAAGAGAGCCACATGGGAGCCACATGCTAAGAGTAAGGAGAAGGCAGAAAGACACACATTCCTACCCTGCAGCAAGGCTGACATCAGAGGAGATGCAGAAGTTCCCAAGCAGAGCATGTTTTGGCAAGCACATGAGACAGTCCACCCCTCCACCTATCCCAGTCTTCAAAAACGAACGCCTGCGTGCCACCATGGCTCACCAAAACCCAATGCCCAATCCAGAACGGCTGCAGGTTCAGTCTCAGGCTTTGTACGTTCAACAGCTCATGGAATACAGACCCAGCTCAGTGCTGTTAACCCAAATGTATGTCCCTAACGTGCCAGAAATCCTGTTGCTTTAGACATTAGGCAGTCATTTCAGAGTCACAGCTGATATTTCCTGAGCTGTTAGGGGGTACTTAGCACCCAGAGAGATAGGCTCTGAAAGGACCACGGTCACTCTCCCTCTAGTGTTAGCTTCACCACTAACCCTATCACCCAGAGCTACTCCACAGTGCCCCCATCTCCTCAGTGTTGGCCTTTGCTGTGGCTTAGAGTAACAGTTAACCAACCCTTGTCTCTGCTCCCTCTCCTGCCCTCACTCTGCCTGTGTGATGCCCAAAACCCTATCTGCAGCCAAAATGCAGAAAAGAAGAATTTACAGAATTTGCTATAAAGTTTTAACAACTCCTTGGAAGGAAGTTCTCTCTGCTGGCAGCCAGACACAATCATCAGATGAATGAAAGGGAGGCTGCCTGTGGAGGGAAGGAGGAGCTGAGCGCTGGTCACTGGTCAGGGGTCCCACCCTATTCCTGAAGCACAGAATAAAGAAGAAACCTTAGACGTCACCTTCTTCAAACTTTTCTCTTTTACTGATGGGGAAATGAAGCTCAGGGAGGTGACACCAGCTTGCCTGCAGTCACATGGTTACTAATTCTAGGCCTCTCCACTCCCTGTTTGGCTTTTTTTTTTTTTTTTTTTTTTTTTTGCCTCACCACCATGGCTGTTTACTTACCACTGTGGATTGGGAGGGACAGGGTTTCCTCGTGTCTTTACTACTAACGAGCTCTGTTTTATCACTTGGGACAAACAGTGAACCACAAGACCAACCCATCTAAAGATCCAACAAATCTGAGACTTTATGGACCCACAGTGCTATCTGCTCCCAGTGCAGGTTACAAATTTTGAACAATTGTCAGACTCTGCTGTGGAAGAGTTTCCTTCAAACAGAGCTCCTGTCAGACACCAGCGATCATATGGCGAGCAGTCTCTGACACTCAGTTTCAACCGCACAACTTCATGGTGTATGCCAGCTCTGAAGCTGAAGCATGCTATTCTTGTCAATCCGGAAAAATGGGAGGACAGCAGTGAAGTGCAGAGGTTTGTGGACCTTGCTCTAAAACCCACTGAAAGGAGAACAAAAAGTCATGGTGTTATCGGGAGGTTCTGAAACACTGTCATTCCTGTACCACTGATGGTCCCTACAGGGTAACCCAGATACAGGGACAGGGTTGAGGAGACACAACAAACCCCTGTGACAAAGCCAGGACATAAAATCAGCCTCTAATTAAGCAAACTATGTAACCCAAAAACCCTGACAGGCAGAAGCAAACAAGCAAGCAACTCCACTTCTAAATGCAAATGTTTTCAGGCCCAAGGCCTCCGGGCTAGCTGTGCCCAGAGCTGCCCTCTTTAACCCAGCTTCCTTCTCGCCTTTCACAGTGGGTCTCTCCTAATGGCCCTGAGCCGGGACTGGAGCACTTGGACAATCCCACTGCTGCCCGCAGTCTCGCCCACACCAGCCCAGTGCAGACAGCTTGGGCGGCCTCTCCCAGGAGCAGCCTGGAGGCTGTCTGGTCGCCAGGCAGACCCAGGCTCAAGATCAATGAGCAAGACAGACCAATAGTGGGAGAGCAGAGAAGAAGTGATCAATGCAAAGGAGGAGGCAGCCGAGGCCACTTTCCATCTGCCTGGCTCAGGTGGGGAAGGGGAGGCCAGGATGCACAGCCCTCATCTGCCACTGATAAATGGCTCTGCCTCATCAGGAAGCCATTAGGAAATTGCAGCCACCACAGCCCAAGCTCCCCGGACTGAACTGTCTGCACACAGCTGGTGGAAGCGCTCATTACCCCCGCCCGGACTTATGCAGGCTCACTCCAAGGCAGGGCCCAGCCTACGCCCTGGGAGAGGAGGATGGCAAGGTCCCCTGAGGGCGGGGAGAGGCAGGTACCCTTCGTGTGGGCTCCAGGCTCTCTGCTAAGGGGAAGACGGCCTCCTTAGGGGTGGTGAAAAGAGTCTGCAATTAGATATCGGCCCAGTATCTCAAGCTTCCCTAACCAAAAATAATTCCAGAAGTGGCTAGCTAGCCCAGTACTCACTGGAAGTCATATTTGCATTTTTATATTTATAATCTCAGGGAAAAGACGCATCCACTGGAGCTCAGCTCTTGCTCCCTGACTGAATTGAACTGCAGAGAGTTTAAACAGTGAATTTTGTTATGGGGATTGTATCTTAATTTTTAAAAAATAAATTCCAAAAGAGAGAGGAGAGCTGTTGACCACCTGAGGAACAGGAATACCCTGTGGCCGAGGGCCATGGAGCCTTCACTTGGAAGGTCACTTCCAGTGGGAAAAACAAATGCCACCCACATACACAAGGCATAGCTATGTGCTGGCAACCGGGGAGGTGCACTGTGATGACAGCTAGCACACAAGATGTACCAGGGTGACGGAAGGCAGGGCGGGCTCCCAGGGGGACAGGGGAGGCCGCAGGAAGGAGCCCAGTTTTGCCTGTGAGGCGCAGAGTCACGGGCGACAAGGATGACGCCAATGAGGCATGGGCAGCTCTACAAGGAGGGGCAATTGGGGAGGAGAGAGGCTGAGGTCTCCCCGCCCACTCGGACACATGGAAGTCCTGGAGGCTGCAGCCAGGCCATGTGTACTGAGCGGCTGTGGGAGTGGCTGGGTGAGGTCCACGTCCAGAGCAGACACCTGGTGTCCACATCTTCTGGAACCGTTTAAGCGGAGGAGTCAGAGGAAAAGCCACAGACTCCAAGGGACAAACAAAATTCCTCAAGCTCACTAAGTCCTGCCTACTCCCAACACGCATGTACAGTAATATGTGCATTTTTACATTATTTATTCCCTTTTTTTGTTTGTGTGTTTGTTTTTTGTGGTCTCAGCAATTGAACTCAGGACCTTGCGTTTGCCAGGCAGGCACTTATGCCACTGAGCTAGAGCCCTGGCCGCATTTTTACGTTTAGGAGACTGCGGGGGGGGGGGGGGGGGGTATCCACTAGACTCCAGCCCTTAGCCCTGGCTAGAGGATTCTTTCCCAATCCTTGGGTGCAAGGGAGGAAGGGCAGGGAGAAAGCAAGGCGAGAACAAGGAACACCTGGGGCAAACAAGCATAAAGTAGGGGGCAGGGTCACGGCCAGGAACTGAGGAAGGCAGGCACAGTCACAACACGGTGACGGCAAGGAATCTTTTTGGGAAATTCTTTTCCTTAAGGGATCATGAGTTGTCCCCCGGAATGCCCCATGGTGGCTCTGATTCGCTGCTTGGTCCTGACTCACCCTGGGCAGGGCCTCACCCTCAGATGAGTAAATAAAGGGAGGGGAGCGGTGGGGGGAGCAGGAGGGCCAGAAACAGAAGAGCACAAGTGCTCATTCTGGCTCAGGGAGCAAAGATCACATGCAGAGAAGCGTGCGTGTGTGTGTGCATGTGTGTGTGAATTCAAGACACAATTCTCTGAGCCTTACACACCAGTCCAGTTGGCACACGTCCCTGCCTTGGTGGCCAGGCTCATTGCTGCTTCTTTATGCTATACTGAATTAGTCACTGGATTAGCAAGCACAGTTACACACACGGGTGCACAGCTGTTTAAAGACACAGGATACCCTTTCCTAGGTGCCAGATTCTTGGAGCAACTTGGACACTCTGGAGGTTCACGCTGCCTACAGGCATCTGAAGTCCAAAGCACTTCACGGAAATCACTGGAACTGGGACAGTGCAGGAAAGGAGGGACAGGGACCTAGAAGGAAGAAAAGGGAACCCCACCCCCACCCCACCCCGTATCTTCAGGAATCCATGAGAGCAGTTCCCTGACCAGGACCCTCACAGGAGCCTCTACCTGGCTCAGAAAGTGGCACCTGAGAAGCAAGGGACCCTAACCCACCTCCCAGATGGTAGTTCTCCTGGTCACCCGCCAGAAAAGGAAGGATTCTGAGACCGAGACCGAGACAAGCAAAGGTGGTAAGAAAGCTAACTTTTGATTCTGATAACCAGTCCAAGAAGCTGCCTCCTTGAAGTGGCAAAGGAAATGCTGGAAAATAACACTTTAGATCTGGGAATCTGCCCCAAGCGGAATGCAAGCCCAGTGAGCATGCGTGAGACAGACTGGAAAATCATCTCAATGGCCACGGGGACTGCTGTGGCCCACTTGGCTTTGAGGGTGTCAAGTGGAAAATTTTCTGTAACCATGTTAACAGTAACCACAGCTTTAACAACCACCAAAGCAAGAACAGCGTCAGCAGCAATGCACACTGGTACAGAATCTGGTGGCCTGAGAAACAACGACAATACCATTTATTGAGACCCTGTGGTGGCAAAAAAGGATTTGACAGGAATTATCCCTAATCCTAGCAATAGCCCTGAAAGCTCTTTATTATTATCTTCATTGTAAGGAACAGAAAAGCAAGGTTTAGGGAAGTTAAATACTCTGCCTAAGTACAAATTCATAAGCAGCAAGCCTGAATTCAAACCCAGTGCTACCCTCCCTGCCTCAGGTAAGGAATATTATTACAACCAACCCCATAAAAGTGAGACTGTGTCACTCAGGGACAAAAGTATTATTTACTATGGAAAACCCTAAATATCCTCTCCCTTTGACCTCATCTACCAAATGAGAAAAGGAGAATTTACCTGTTGTAAGATTATGGTAGAAATTGTGGCACACACACAGACACACAAACACAAAACTCCACATAACAAACGTCAGAACCAATACCAATTACTACATGAGATGAATTACATTTAGACCTGTTGGAAAAGGGTTTGGAAGAAGTTGCAAATACTATGACTGACTTGTGCAAGTGGTTTCTAGTGTGTATCTTGCACCAGCTTTGAGGAATTCATAATACTTCCCTGGGGTTGGCTGGGTGTACAAGCACTAAAAATATGATTTTCTTACAAAGCAAAGCAGTTGAAGGTAACTAGAGACGTGCTCATCTCTGCTCATCACTTACTGCCTGCACACTGCCGTGAGCAGTGCGTGCTGGTCAGAGCCCTGGGACCCAGGGCAGGAGAGTCAGCACCCAATCTCACTAACAATTCATTCGATATTTTGTTCACCCAGCACCCAAAATTCTTCAGAGACTCTGAGGGTAGCCTGAAAATTTGAAGTTCTTCCCCAACTCATGTATTACAAGAGTATGGGAGCAGGTATAGGAAAGCCACAAAGATCCCCCAAGAGAAACCTTCAGAAATTCAGAAGAATTTTATTTAAAAAAAAAAAAAAAACTCTCCCACTAACACAGAGGTTAACTCCAGGTCTACCACGTAAATGTTGATTCATTCCATGTGTGTGTTTATTTTTCTACAAACATTCCTGTCCCATCAAGTGGCCTCGAGGCCTAGACTTGTGTCTCTGAATGGCCACTCCCTGGAAAATTCTCAAGCATGAGTGGGGCTCCCACTTCAGTCCTTGATGTCCCATCTGGAAAATGGGGACCAGAGCACCAAATCTGGATGCAAGTTTAGTGAGTTTGTCAGCCACCTTCAGTTTGCCCGTCTTGGATTTGAAACTGTGTGTGAACTACATCTTTGTTTTTGCCTGGTCTTCTCCTGTCCAGCCCTATGGTAAATATTTATGATAAACTAGATGTTTTCTTCCTGGCCCTGACAGTACTGAGAAGCCTACAAGAACACACAGGACACAGGCCTTCTGCATGATGCGGGCACATATTCTAAGTAGTTCCACTCTGTCATTAGCAAAGATCTCAGCACAAATTTGTGACTTTGAAACTCCACAACACAGGGAAAATTATCTGAACTTTTCCAAGATGCAACTTGTTAGCAAAACTGTGATTACTTCTGCAAAGTACCTGATACACAGTAGGTACTGCATAAATATTAGCTCCTTTTCCTATTCCTCAAATCTGGCACAGGGCTATGTATAGAGACAGAAAACAAAAAGCAGCGCTTCTGAAAAACATTTGATTTCCATTAGGAGACAAGGGAGGTTTAAGCTTGAACTCTTGATCTATGTGAAATCAGGGATGCATTTCCTGTACACACACACATGAGTCACCCTTGGGGCGCTGATGTGTGTTTTGCATCACCACTCTGTACCATAGCTCCCACTAATTCAATAACACTCCTTGCATCGCCAATGACTCCAGAGTACTTTCTAAATGTGAACCTATTAACTCTCCCACTTTCTCCCAAGAAAGGCAGCTCATTCACGAGGAGCAGCCTCCTTCAAGAAGAATTAGGAGATAATGTAGAAAAGACGTGACAATCATCTGGTAGCTTGGAGTAAAAGCAGATGCAGGTATTTGGATTCTCGCAGCATGGAACAGGAGGACATGCCCAGTCTCCAGCACAGAAAACATTCAGCCAGGCAAAGATAGGACAAAGGACCCCTTAGGTCTGGTCCAAAACCAATCAGAATGGGGGTGTGCTACCCTGAGCCCCAGTTTGAGGTGGAGACACACTTTGTGGTCACATTAGGATTTACTTTATGAGCTCAAAAACTGTCCAGGCCAGCATCAAGTGAGTGCTAGGACTAAAAAATGCCAAACTTAAAACTCTTCTCTCAGTTTCTCCGATAGCCAGGTATAACCCCCCACTGACCACTCCCCTCTCCTCACACCAATAATCCAGAGGCACCCAAGGGTGCTGCTGGCTACTGAGGATTTCTACCCTCTCCCAGAGAAAAAGCAACACGCCAAGGAAGGGTCCTTAGGGACAGCCTGCCATTGGCCTTGGAACACTCTGCCCCCAGCGTGACCACAGCAAGGCAGGGCTAGACAGCAGCGGACTTCCCTTCACTGTGAAGCGGTCAGGAAGACAATCTGATTCTAACCGTGCTAAACTGCGCGTGTGTGTGGAGACAGACAGGGTGGGGAGAGAGGGTACCCCAGCGAGTGCCCTCTGTTCCAAATGGAAACTAATAAAGGAGAGAGTCACTTATCTAAGAATCTTAATATGCCTCTTAGGCACAGTTCTCTCCCTGACATGGCCTGTGACATTCAAAAGTCAGTGATGTTTGTTTGGGTTTTTTTCTGAAGCACTCCAGGTATCTGAAGTTCCTGCTACTCATTAAAATGGGCCTCACTGGTTAAATGGGGAAAGTGAGGTACAGAAGACAAAAGAAATGCGCCTTATCGTCAATACTGGGAAACATAGATTGGGTCAGAATTCTTCTCAAATCTCTTTTGAATAAAAGAAAAAAATGTATTTCTTAAAGTCCAAGCTCAGCCTTTCCTAAAAAGAAACCACATATCTGTCCAGCAGCCTGAGGGATAATTCACATTTCTTTTAACTTTCTGAAAAGGGATGAACTCGCCATCCTATTGAGTTTGGCCGGAAGCTGGGGTCAAGTTTTCTGATTGTGTAATAAGGGTCAGTGCCACCTCCTCAAAGTTCGGTGATTAACCAGCTGTGAGGAACTCCTTAAATATGTATAAAATGCCTAGACGTGATCCACCTCCATCCAGCAGAGAGAAGACATGCCTTGTGAGAACTTAACTCACATTAATGTTCATTATTATGCCTTGTGAGAACTTAACTCTCACGTTAATGTTCATTATTATCACTATCCTTACTACAGAGAAGGTACTGGAGAGTCATCGAACCAGAGAAACGTTGGAAATAAGGGTGGTGAATTCCAGCTTCCTGTCCCAACTCTGCCACTTTACCAGGTGACCTTGGGAGAGCAGCATGGCACCTCTGCCATGCACTTCCGTAATGCTGGAATATTGGTAACTTAAAAGATTACTCTGAGCTCCCATGTGGGGCAGTCACATGGCACTCTGCACAAGATGAGCAAACCATAACCCTGCAATAACATCAGTAAACAATACATATATCAGGCCCTAGTATCTCCCCCAAACTCAACAGCATCCAAACAATTCTAAGAATTCTGAAGACAGCAGGCAGAATGTTAGAGTTGACTACAGAGGGATTCGAATGTATACTCCTCCATTCAGGAGCTTTGAGAGTGGGCAGGTCATTTAACCTCTTGTTATGCTCATCCGTGAAATGCGAAAAATGCTTCCCTATTAAGGGTTTACCATAAAAGAATGAGGATCTTGGCACAAAGCTAGCATCCAAAAACTGACAGAAAATAAACAAAACAGAGCAAAAACAGTATGGATGAGTGGGAATGAGAAGAAGCCAGACAAGCACCAGCGCATAAACTCTATCCTCTATCATCAGTGGCTGCTTCCCTTGTTTTCTCCCTAAAACTGCCATGCTAAACTTACGTCCTTTCTTTCCAAAAAGAAAAAGATAACTATGACAGATCTTGCTCAAAATGCAGAAAAATGTCAATCAAATGAGATTTCAGATAACAGCTGGTCACAGGCAACACTTCTGCCACCAAAGAAGCAGCCTTGAAGAGCAGCGTGGGCCATGCTTACCTCACCCCACAGGCAATTCTAGCTTCTGAGGCTCCTGGGGAAGCCGAGGCAGGTGGCACCTCTCTACCCCTGACTCTGCTGGGCAGCCTGTGCCTGCGAAGGGTCAGCTGGCTGCTGCCCAGACACCGCTCGGTGACCAGCCTGGCATGCAGGCCTGGGCCCTTCCCTCTGTGCAAACAGCGGTGAGGGCCTTGACTCACCGGGCTTGTCGGGAAGAGGCGCTGGGTGGCTCTCGGAGCACGCATTCCTGCTGCAGGAGCAGACGTTTCTCAACAGCAGAGCAACAAGACGAGGTAGCTGAGATGAAACAGGCTCCTTGATCGGACCACGGCTCTGCCCTGAGATTGCAGCTGTGCTGGCTGCCACGCAGACTGGACCTCTAACCTCCTGCTCCTTCCTGCAGCTCAGACCCCACACCGGAGCCACCTGCCTCAGCCACTGGGACAAGCGCCCATGGAGAAAGGAAGACGCTACACATTGGAGGACGCAGAAGAAGAAGGTGTGACTCTTACCCAGTGTTGCCCTGAGACAACATGCCTCAGTTTCCCCAGCAGTGACACTTGCGTCAGTTTCTAATGCCTCATCCTGAGGAAGTTTCCCTTTACAAAAGCTCCCCAAGCTCCCCCATGACTCAACTGTTATCAAGAGAATTTAGAAATTTATCAGTCTCTTGAATGATCACTGATGTTCTGGATTATTTTAAATTCATTAATCAGTACCACGAATGAGTTAATAATTACAATTTTAAAAAGACAAAACATGTATCTGCAAACAGTTTTGAAGTTTAACAGACATCCTTGCCTGCCCTAGGTTATTTTCCATTGGTACCTTGAAAATATGTACCTGATTGATTTTGTCATGTTCTTTGAGGTTTAACGCCTATTCTGATAAACTGATAAAGAGGTTTTAACAACTAACAGTATGAGTGGGAAGGAAAGTAATGCAAACAAGAAAAACCATCTCTCTCATAAGTCCATTCAATAATACTGCCCTATCCTTAAACTCTTCTTGCTTTCAAAGGCACAAAACATCCTGAAATTCCACTTGCTGTCTCTTTGGTCCTGGCCTCACACTTCCCTCTTCCTTCCCATGCTACAGTGCTTATATAAACCTTTCTTTCATCCCAAACTTGTAGCATTCTTGTCATGCTATCACCTAGATTGAAAATAATGCTTGCCCTGTTCAGACACCTCCTTCAAATGCTTCAGAAATGCCCATGACGCAGGCCCGTGAAACTATTCTAGCCTTAACACTGTTGGAAAAGACACACACACATCTTCATGAAGTTAAACACCACAGCAAGGCTCCATGGAGAAAAGAAGCAGTTGCACATGGGAAATCTAAAGGAAGGTGTGGCTCTTGGTCCAGTGTCCAGTGTCACCCAAACACCAGTCCTCCTGCACAATTTGCCAGCAGAAGCTTCTGGCGCACAGCGCTGATGTCCACCGTGTTGTCCTAACTAGCAGCACACACACAAGTGGCTCAAAGCATTCAGAAGTGGCCACATCAACAAGCAGCAAAAGCAACAGGTCCAAGGCTGGCCACGGAGCCATGTGAAATGACAACTCTGGGTCATGCTTGGTCCAACCTGGGACTTTTCCAAAAACCTACAAAATGCCACTTAAGTGCTTTCCATTCCTTTTTAAACACCTCCTTTTGTTCTTTTATTCCTTCATTAGTTCTGTCATGCTTTCTTACTCTTCTCCTCTCCTCTTCTCCCTCTGTCTCTCTCTATTTTTTAGCCAAAAAGGAAGTTAGACTCCAATTCCAGACTCCCTTTCTCTCCTCCTGAAGAGCCAAGGACTTGCTATTTACTTCTGTTTTTATTTTCATCCATTTAAACAGTACGAAAAAAGAAACACTTTTTGTGCCTGTTCATCGCAACAGTAAAATGTTTCATCTCGGTGAAGCACTAAAATAAAGCAAAATAAAAACTCTAATTGCCCCCACATACATAATGATGGCACTTCTCCTCCACCCCACTTCTCCTCCACACTCTCCCTCACATATGCACACACATTCTGTGTGCAAAAGGTTTACAGTTCCTCCCCAGAACCTTGCAAAGCAAAAGTTAACGGCTATCACAGCTACCCAAAGCTACCAAGAAGTTTCAAAAGCTTGATGTAAACTTGCTTGAGGTTGGCTTTGAGTTATTTCTCAGAAGCTGAGAAATATTATACTATGCGTCAAAAACAAATTGACAAATATAACTCAGGGTTGGGGAAAACCACGCTGAACTTAAATTGCTTCAAATTCTTAATCTGGTCCTGTTTGCTTACTTTGTCCTAAGATTAGCAACTAAGCTGAGATATTCTAAAAAATATAATAGTCCAGGTTTAGTGTCTAAGTAGGGTAACTCTCATCAGCTGGGAGCGCAAGTTTATGTCTTATTTTTCTGGTGTGATTATCAACAGTGCTCCTTCTCACTGTCAAAAGTCTTCCAGTTTGTAGGGTAAACTATAGGACCCTTCTATCTATCTGAAGTACATCAGCCTAGAAATTCATGTTACTGAAGTCAAAAGCCACCTCTAGGTCAGTATTTTACAACTCAGAGACAAAACTGAATGCCGCAGAAAAAGACAACTGAAAAAAGCTGTGTGAGCAGAAAGAAGCAACAGTTGGACAGAGAAAAGACAAGCTGAACTCAATCAGTAGCAAACGGGGACAACCTGGGAAATACGACAGAGTTGGCTAAATAATAAATATTTATGACTTGTGCAGCAATCGTTTGAATATATCTGTAAGCATGGATCTCGGCCAGTAGAATCAGACTTACAATGACCTCTACTATCTACCAGTTTATTTCTGTGGAGAGATTATAAGCTGTGCAATTAAAAGAAAAATACAAGCCAGATAAGCAAGCTACCCAAAGAGAAGTAATCAAGGTGAAATAACTTAATGACACAATTTGAAAAACAGTCACTGAAGTTTGTTTTTTTTTTAAAGGTATCCTCAACCCAAATGAGAAAAGGAGCCACAGACACATGCAAGGAAAACATGACAGGTCTGAAATAGTCATTAAGAACTGCTTAACAGCTATAAGTGAAGAGCAGACCGGCAACACTGCAAACACGGGCAAATCCTATCAGAGATTCTGTCTGGGCAGAGAATTGGGAATAAGAACATAAGGACTGTGCTGTTCACACACATATTCCTCTCTACGATGATGTCCTCGTGGGCTTAAGGATGCTACATATTTTAGAAAATGTCCTACAGTACATGGCAAACAGCTGTCTCTCCAATAGCCAACCACTGAATGGCCAGCAGGGTCTACAGGCAGAATCCCAGGCTGTCCTTCCTTCCTTACACCAGGAAAATGCCTTGACACACGACAAAAAGGTATAAAAAAAACTCACTCTCAGGAGGAAATATCAAGATTTTATTATGTAGACAGTAAAAGTAACTACTCACAGCCTCTTTGCAAACAGAAGACTGCACTTCAGCTGCCTAAGGAAACGCACTAGTTTGTCCATTGGCATCTCTCATCATCCAGATTGTGAGCAAAGCAAGGCAGAGCCACGTTAGTGACACAGAGGGTAAAACGGGCAGCACCTGGAGGCTCGGGGAAGGACTGACCTCGGAAGTGAACACGGTCACCCTCTGGAAGATGCTGAAAACACAGGAACCCCGGTTCCCGGCTTTGCCATCTGACATCGGAGTTGGAGGAACCTTCAAGCTTCTTCCTGACACAGCATATCTGGGTGGTCAGGCCTGGTGACCCTTCCCTAAGCTACCTGGAACACTCCAGGAGCAACAAGGCCAACAGATCCAGCTCAGAGGAGACTTGCAAGGATGGCAGGAAGCCCCTGTACTTCCTGGACCCCCAAAGCACCACGCAGCGCTGCGTTCTCCTAAGATTCATATTTCAATTTACAGAGTTCCTAAGAATCACATGTCACTTTTACGGCAGTGCCAAATGCCTATAATAGCTCATCAGTTCGTAAGTTTCTGAAGTATGGCCTTCGACATAGTATGCACCTCTACGAATATCATATTCTTTATCCTAAAAATGTAGAAAATACATAATACACCTCCATGCCAAAGTATACATGAGGCCTAAGTTACGTGTTATTTTAAGGAACTTGCCTGCTATACAACACAAGTTCCACACATTTCAGAAATATCTCAGTAGTCTTGAAAGAGAGGAATCCACCTTCAACCCAAGCTCACAGGGTGCACCCATAGCCACGGGTTATTCGTTCTGCAAACCCAAGAAGCATCTGTAATTATACCACTGCCGTAGGCATTGGAGATTTTTCTTCCATAGTCTTTGAAACAGACAGGTGCTCTTTCCTGAAAAATCCTGACCTATACTAACCAGCTCTCAGTTTTGTCCAGGTTTTGAGGGAGCTCAGAGAAAACTGAGCTTTGGGAAGGTGACCATGGGCTGCTTTGTTTCCTAGAGGAGGTGACGTTCCTACAGGGTGGCCTGGTCTCTTTAAGGGAAAACACACACACACACACACACACACACACAAAGAAAAAAAAACAAGCAACACAAACCAACCAAAAATGCCAAGAATGCAAGCTCTGCCAACCAGATAAATAAATAAAATGTGAGATACTTCATAATAACTAGACATGATGCATGTCTCAACCCTGCATAATGGAAAAACTCTACCTTTCTGTCAAACCTTCCAATGTGCCCTTGGTGCTTAGGCTTCATGGACTTCTCTGGGTAACTGACAATCTATATACCCAAAGTAAGTGATCAGCCTATGGACCTCTAGCTATGATCACTAGGGCCCAAGACACTCTGACAGTTACCTCCTTGCCATGTTGCTTCTTGGAGCCATGAGCAGAAGCTCTCAACTAAGCAGGTGAACAAGTCTTCAGGAATTCCTTCCTTCACACTTGACACATTTAGGGAAGTTATATAATGCAACCACTGTATTGTATCCACTATCAAATATTTCAAAGATCTTGGAAAATTCTACACAGGTAAAAGGAGGTAGGTTTGGTTGACTTGCTTTCTAGTTAACTGTCAGACTGTATTACAGATCAGGCACTTTGTTCGGATTTTGTACATATTCATAGTTTTCATCCTCATAGCAACCCTACGTGTAGAACAATAATTATATTCATTTTGCATATGCTGGAGCTAGGCTGCAGAGAGATTAAGTAATTTGTTCAAAGTCACACAGCTATTAAGTGTCTGAGCTGGGATTCACACCCAGACAGGCTGGCTCCAGAATCCATGCTCTGAACCACTGGGATCCTTGGTCACTAATGGAATGCGGTCAGTGGAGATCTAGGAGTAGAGTGAGCAAAGGACCCTAAAAGCCTGGGCAGCTCTGCCCGTCTTTCTTGTCTACACTGATGAAGACACAAAGACTGTCCAAATCAGAAAATGACAGTTTCTTCTGCCGAGGGACAATAAAAAGCCCCACTGGATGGACACTCTCAAGTGGGGTGGGAGGGGGCAGGGTGGGCCCTTGAATTCTTATAAATGGGGAGATATCCAGAATTAGAGCTTCTGCTATTATCTGAATGCTGGCTCATCCTGCCACGAAAACAGAGTGGAATGGGGAAGGAGAGGAAAAATTAAGCAGCTTGGGAATGTGTTTGCTTTGGCACCGGCCGTGGTGGCCTCGGCCCCTTCAGCAGGCTCCACACCAAGAAAGAACCAAGAATAACTAATGGCTGGTTATAGTCTATTTAAGATCTGAGAACAGAGCCCTCAAACACTATATCGTACTTTCCACATACAAGGGAAATTCAGTTCCCGTATTATTTCAAAGTGCATGTTAATTTGGTACTTAATACTGTCAGAATCCTGTGAGGTCTCAATCTAGAACAAAAGTGAATAAAGGTTCTTGGTCAGATCCTGACCACAAAAGCAGGCAAATATCCCAAGTTTCTGACTCCTGTTTAAACACCCACCTCCCTCTTTGGCTCATAAATTTGGAAAGGGGCAGAAAGGAAAATCTGACTTAATCATTGAAGCCAAGTAAGATCCCACACAAGCTGTCTCCACACATAAGAAATGAAGCAACCCAAAGAAATCTTTCTGACAAACACTGAAGTCACAGCTGGGGATGCAAAGCCACACTACAAGCAGTTAAACTTTAAACACATGTCCTATAGGGGCCAATGGGCCAGGCAAACTCCCATGCGATATCTTGTTCTTCCAGTAGCAAAAGCTGGCAGCACAGACCAGGGTTTTGCCAGTCTCCGTACCTGCAAGCTTAGGTCTCACTTTGGAGTTCCTCTGCTGAGCTTTTTAAAGGTATGTTGCAATATGACAGCAGTGTACACTGAGAAGTTAAAACGGTTCATTTTACTTCAGTCACTGGTTGGCCAGATAGTTTTACATAAGTTACTTACCTTTTCTGTGTCTTTATTTCCCTCTCTGAGACATGGGTATAATATTTACATATTATATGCAACTAAAGTCCAGAAAAAAATGAACCAAAAATTTCTTAACACATTCTACATATCCTTTAAACTTCTGCCTTTTCTCCCTATCAAGCGTTAGAAATCAAACCTCATTACAATGAATGGCAGGTGGCTGCCTGATTTCTTGGGCCAGCTGAAATTTTATTGGCGGTCACTTACTAACCCTGATCGGTGGCTTGGAAACCTTTCTTGAAAGAGAAAGCCTCTGTAAAACCAGTTATGATAATGGATATTCACTGCACCATGAAGCCTTACTGTATCCACCTCAAGCATGGGCAAGAGGAATAAAGTTAGGTGCTCAGGGTTTATTTTACGAACAACTGAAATATATAGCACCATACACTTTAAATCTCTAATATTTAATATTAAATTACAAAGAAACATGCTTTAGCTGTGTACAGTGATCTAAAACATGTGTTGCCAGGGGCTCTAGTACATTCCCAGCATGAAAGATCCATTGTAGGTATGTTAACTGACATATCGACATGATATTTCCCAGATGACAAAAATCTGTCTCTTGTCCATAAACACACATAACACATACACAGGCCATTCCAATGGGAAAGATGTAGTAGTTGAGTTTGTATCTTTGCCATGAACCATCCTTTTAAATCTCTACATGATTTGAATCAATTACAATTTAGTCACACTTTCTTGAACCCCCAAACACCACCATTTCTCCACCGTAGCTCTAAGTGCCTGAAATGCCCCTAGGTTGCTGGCTGATGACAGCGCCTCTCTGACCTTCATCTCCTGCTAACAAGAAACAAGCCCAGCCTTCTTTGTGTAGGACAACCCTGAGCTAAGGAGGCTTGACTTCACCTCTAGGGTCCAGGGACCAGAAAACGCCAGCTTCCTTTGTGTTAAAAAGTTTGAGCAGGTTAAGAAAGGGTTAGGATAAACAATTAATTATGGCAGAGGCAAAGAAAGGCCAGTAACTAAACTGACTGATAATCAGATGGAAAGAGGTGTGTGCTGGTACAATTAAGTCTTTTCCAGAACGCACGCAGCACCTTCTCCTCCGTTTGCTTTCACCTCCAGAATCGCTAATCCCCAGGGCTAGCTGGCAGTGCCCTGTTCCCTCTCAAAGGGCTGCAGTGTCGGGAATCCCGTGGAGTCGGACTCCATCTACTCAGCACCAAAATTTCTCACGCAAAATGCAATTTCTGTTCTGTATGTGGCTTCTTCAAAGCCTTAGGGATCAGTCTAAAGACACCCTGAGCCAAAGCCACAGTCTCCGGACAAGTTTACGGTGGAACAGAAACACGGGGAAAGTGAGTAAAGTGCACGAACAGAAGCGGACTTTACCAAAGTTCAGAGGATAATTTCCACTCTCCTCCTACCTCTCAATCTAAAGAGAAGAGCTAGAAGCACAGGGGCATGCGACACGGGCGCTCTGGAAAGCAAGACGTTTGAAAACGTGCTCGAAGGCCAGCCTGTTAGGCACCCTCTCGGCTCTCGCCCAGGGCCGTCCCATCAGCTTCAACGCTGGGAGACGAAGGCCAGAGGATCGCAAGCCCTGGGTAACGTTAGGAAATAAGGCCAGAGGGTTCTCGCTCCATTAGGGAGGAAAAAAAGAAACACGCAGCAACGGGACGCTGGAAATTCATCTATAAGCTTTCCCTCACAACTCACAAAAACGCAGCCGTGAAAATAAGTAACAGCCCCTCCACCGTGCGTCCCGGCCCCCAGCTGCCCTCCGGCCCCTGCTCTCCACGGCCACAGCATCGCGGCTCCCGCAGGACGCTCGGCCCCGAGGGGCGAGCGGAGAGGGACAGGCACCGGGAACACGGCGGGGCGGGGCGGGGACCTCGCAGTCGCCACTCACCCGGGGAGGGGAAAATTTCCAGATCGACTTTTTCCGTCTTGATGATGGTGAGAGTCGGTTTGAGATCGACGGCCGCCTTCATGGTGCCGGCAATGGGAGACAGACGCGAGGAGAGCAAGTTTGCTGTGACTCGGTTTTTTTCTTTTTAATGGGGATTTCTAGCAAGGGAAAGGGAGTGAGGCGAAAATCTGACCCTCCTTCCTAAAAGAAAAACCCAAAACCGCAAGTTCTCGCTGAGCGCGCCGCGCGCCAGGACGATGCGCGCCGGGCACCGTCTCCCGGGAAGTTGGCACTTGCGGAGCAGTGAGCGCGCTCGGGGTGCAGCCTGGCCGCGCCGCGCCCGCGCCCTCCTCTCCGCCAGCGCCGGCGCTGCTCGGCTCGCTCGCTGCCTCCCGGGTCGCGCTCGTCCCGCCCCCGGGCGCTCTCCCCGCCCTTCGGGGCGTGGCCGGCCGCCCGCCCTGCTCGCTCCGTGAGGGGGCAGTGAGGGGCGGGGCGGGATGGAGGGCGGGGCCGAGCGCCTACAGCCAATCGCCGCCCGCGGCCGGAAGCGAAAGGAAGGGCGGGGAGGCGGGCGGCGGGCGCCAGGCAGCTTGGTGCTGAGAGCGCGGGCCGCGGAGGCTGGGAGTATGGGTTGCGCGCTGGGGCTGCCTCCACCGAATCGGGGAAGTCCTCCTGATTCTCCACGCATTCCTGAGGACTTGGTCACCCGCTGCCGCCCCCCTGCCGGCAGCAGCATAGTTTGCCCACTGTGCGTACATCAGTCATTCACGAATACTGACGCACAGGCCAGGACGTGAGCCATGCGGACCAAGGGGCGGGCAGGAGCAGGGTCCGCAAGCTGGTGTCCTCCGAGGGCTTCCTGGGTATTGGACTCCAGCCCGACAGTGCTTCCAGAGGAGTTTTAAGGTTTCAAAACCTGCCCTAGGAAGAGTTAAGAAAAGAGCAGCGCTGTTGGGTAGAAATCTCTCTTCTCTGAGCTTAATTAGGAACAAGCCTAAGTAAGCCTGTGGGAGACCCTGAAATACAGGCCCACAGCTCCCCTCTACCGGAGGAGTCCTACTGGGGTTCCGTCACCGTGGAGCCCAATTGTGGGCTTCCATATCTTCCAGTATTACCAAAACAGGGGGCAAGTGGAAGTAAAAACTAAAGCTTTGTGTCTCCCAGACACTGTCAGATAAAACTGACAGCAATCTTGCCAGTCCTACTACCAAAGAGATGCTGTCAAAGCTCTGGTTTGAATTTGGGGAGTATACCATGGGCAGACCATGGCAGAATCAGAATGGGCACCTCCTGGTACGTTTGGAAACACACAATATAAACAACAATAAACAGATAGTTGATGCTAATTAATAAATAATTTAATTACATACAGAGCTGCAGCCCGGTGCTGAAATCTACCTTTGATTCACCGAGAGTTAACATAAATTTTCAGAACAACCTCAGAAAAAAAACTATTTCTAATACTGTTTCCTGATTTCTAAGCATATGCTGACTCCCACCACTTGCCTTTAAGCATAACCTCTGATTCTGGTAAATTTTAACACGTGCTCACCTTGGTCTAAGCTGTTTTGTTTTGTTTTGTTTTGTTTTTGGAACATTAGTAACTTAAAGTTGCCCACAGCAAATCAGAAAAGGAGCCAGGAATACAAAATAAATCTTTTAACTCCTGGTCCAAGTTCTAGATTATCCACTTTCTTCATTGACTGAGGAAAATATTTGTATGTGATCGTCCTGATTTTTGAAAGAACAAAGACTGTTGCAATCCAGCTATGTTTCCAGAAGGTATGAGAAAACAATGCTGGCCTCCAGATGACAAGAACAGATACTTCTGAGCCTGGGAAAAGCTTAGGGAAACAGCTGATGAATGGATTGTACATTCACACACCCAAACAGGCAGCAAAGAAAGGAATCTTGAACCAAGTCCTGCCTTACTCACTGTGATGACATCAGTACGACCAAACAAATCAAGAGCTGCTTTGGGGAATTTTGTTGCTGTTGCCTTAAGAAAAAGCCAGTATTGTTTTAATTCAAGTGTGAGCATTTCTGTTTGCAAATGCATTTTCCTTGGAACAATTCTTTTCTTCCCCAGTCTGCTCCCCGACTTTTCTCCCAAGCTAGCCTAAATACTGCTGCTGACATTCACCAATGCTAAGCACTAAAAAGCCCACCAGGATTCAAAAGTAAACACGTTCCACTCTAGCAATGAGGGAATTTGCTTCTTCTAATTCTTCAACAATGACAAATCAACTAGCCAAGAGGCCTGGTTTCTAATCCAGTCCTGAAGCACAAAATCTCAAAATGTTTTTAATGTCCAAATCAGGGAATGGGTTGAGTAGAGTAGGAGAGATAGCCAGGAGTCACCACAGACCTCTTAAAAGGTGGTCTGCACAAATATCTACATTATCAGAAGTTAAGTATTTAACCTTGAATCTGGTTGAAACTGCCCTTAGGATAAGGAGTACTAGTAAGGTTGTGCTAAAATATTTTTACGTATTTAGGACATGTATAGTCCTGTCCAGGCCTATGTCATCCTTGATTTATCAGTTTTGATAAATGACACTTTTATTCTGCAGAACACAAGCAGATTTTTCTGCATGTTCTTATGGACTTTAAATGACATTTCTATCTCCTATCTTTAGAAGAAAAGAAAGATATAGCCCAGTGTGTAAGACATAATATTCAGTCACTGTGTGATGAATGAGCAACTATCTAATTTGCTACTGACTCTTCCTAATTTATAGGCTGAGTTGGTTATGATAGATCTCCCAAAGATGGGGTAAAAGATGTCAGCAAGCCTGATCTTAGATCTGCACTTTTCCCTTCGTGGTAGAGCAGAATCTCTATCTCCAGCACTCATCCCTGCTCAGGTTCATGTATGCCTTAGTTTCCCTACCAACAAACCTTCTAGAAGCAGCCACGCCTTGCCTTTCATGTACTTAAGCATGATATTTCAACAGTGTGTCTGATGATTCATAGGAACTCGGGGAAAAAACCGAGCACTTCTTTGCTTTTGCTTATAATTCAGGGTCCTTTCCTGCTGCACTGGGGGGGAAACAGATTTGCATTTTAAATATTCCTTGGACTTTAGCTAATTACATCCAACCAAGTGCTGACATTCCTTAAACGAGGACCCTCGAGTCAGAAACGGTCATGGAGGTCTGCAGGAAGTGGGGGACAAGAGTATCGCACTAGACATGCATGGCATCCGCAAAGCAGTCCCTTTTCCACAGGAATTCCTCCAACACATGCAGTATGTAAAATCCAAAAACTTTTTCTTGTATTTATGCCTCTTCCTCAGCTTCATACCAACATCAATAAAAAAGAAAAAGAAAAATACTCCTAATTGCAGTCATAAAAGACACAGGCTTCCACTCCAGAAGTGTGACAGAATAATGTCGACTGCTGAATCATGAACTTCAACAGAACAAAGACTCTGGGTGCCGAGCTGAACTCTGAGGCATACTTTACCTAAGGTAAGCACAAAAACAAGCAGACCACTAACGGCTGATCCACAGCGTGTTTATGACTCACAGATGTTGATTTACTGGTATAAATGTAAGACTTTTTTTAAAAAAGCTTTCAAGCTCTCAATTAACAACCTGTCTGAGCTTCATTTGTGGTCTCATTTTTGTTTGAGAAAATGCAACTGTCCCTGTCACACAGAAAGAGGGTTAGAAAGCTTAACTCTAACGCAAGTGGTTTTTTCAGTCACTAAAAAGTACACTGGAGAAGAAAACTACCTGGGTTTCAATAACTACCATTATCACAAAGCAATAAAAAGAAAAATCCAAGTTAGGAAGAAAAACTAAAATAATATCCTTAATTACAATTAGATTACAAAGGCCCTTAGGTCAGTTGAAGAACCAGAGTCCCAGAATCCGAAGGTAGCAGTTTACTGCAGGTTGACCCTGTGACCTCACCAGTGTCACTTAACCTTTCTGTGTCACAGCCTCATCTCTGCTTCGGGGGAACAAAGTCACCCAGGCTATCCCTAGCATGTAGGGCAGAATCATTAGCTATTGTTGAGAAGGTACAATAAACAATGAGTTACAAGACAGCTGCCCAGAGAAGGGGGAAGGAGAAAACCCGGTAGCCTGTTTCCCTGGAAAACTTCAATGAAACAGAGCTCTTAGTGAGTGGTGCAGGCTCTGGGATAAAACACAGATTCTGAGTCTAGCTTTCTCAACTAACCTGCTGAATTCACAGGGGTGAGTCACTAAAACAATCCTGAAACTCAGTTCCTCCATGTCTGAAGTAGAAAAAACCATAGCACCCACCCCTTAAGGCAATTTGGAAGATTAAATGAGATGATATATGCAAAGCACTTAAAAAAAAGTGTTCAACCAATATCAAATCATTATTACTATCCTTAAGATCCAGGGCAAGATAGAATATGCATGAAGTCATGGTAGATCTTTCTCTCTGGCCATATTTTTGCAGAATAGTTTGGAATAACTCTCCAGAGAAAGAACAGGACAGCTATCAGCCTTAATGCAAAAATCTGTATAAGCCCATTCCTCTGTCCTTGAATTGGAAACTGTCCAACTTTGGTTTCACTTACAAAATTCTAGTGCTACCTCATTGGAAAAGAAAATGTATTTGTGTTTGTCTTACTAGTTACAGAAATGCTATATACTTCGGACTCTGAAAGAAGCTCACATTGCACTGCCTCTTTGGAAACAAAATTTTGCATCTTCACTGATCACACAGTCAAGCTAGGTAGAAGCCCCTTCGTGATGTCCAAGAGCAGTCCTTCTGTTTACCAGAGGAGAAAGATGAGGTTGGGGGGGAGGTCATCATCCTGCTGAGCGCCTCACAATCTCAAGGCCAGGTCGGGACTAAAAGCAGATTGCTGTTCTCTGCAAGGCGCCTCCTGCCATTTACAGGGATCACTTTGGCAAAAGAAGTTAAGTTCCCCCAGCTCGGGCTATTGCAGTCTCCCTTGAGACACAAAGCAAGATTGCTTGTTCATGGCCACAGACAGATGATTGGCTCAATTTCTCAAAATCCAACAATCTTCTGTGCACTAGATGTGTTGTCATAGGACAAGTACATTTCAGGATAACCACACTATTATTCCCGGTGGGAGACAGCCTGGCATGGGCTATGAGGAGAGAAAGGGCCTGGGTTGGCTCTATTGCTGTCTGCAATTTCTTCAGACTATAATTATGAACCATTCAACTGCATCTGCAGCCCCAACAATGTGGGATGGATTGGCCCAATCCACAGACCAAGCGACATTTTAAAACCCATCAGTTTAGACATCACGTATTCTTCTAGCAGCAAATCAGACTGGGCTCAGACAGAAAGAGACGAGGAGCTGCCAATCAAGGCTGCAGGGTTTGGAGGCCTCCTCCACACCCATGGTCTGTTTGCTTCCCCGAAGTAGACTGAGCCTGTTTCCTTTGATTATTGCTCTCTTCTGGGACCAAATAATGCCCAAGACAGGCTGCCCCACTAAGCTGTACAGATCATGTAACTTGCATTCCAGTTTAAGCTGGCTTAAGTTGGGCTCACGGAGTGGTGGCGAGATGGTGGCGTGAACAGGACAACAAGGTTCTTTAGCAACATAGCAGAAGTGGAGAACCAGGCTCCCAGCAAGGGTTCCACACACGGCTAGAACAGGATTCCCACGCCACCCCCAAGGCCGCAGGTGGTTTCATCCTGGTGGAAGGCTGCAGCCTCCCTCTGATCTTACCCTGCTTTTCTCTTAGGTTACAAAGACAACACCAAGCTTCAAAACAGATGTTCTTCGCAGTTGTGGTTTGAGTCGCACATTAAGAAAATTTCATTGTGGAACCTTCCTCCCTTTCCACCCTCCCCCTCACTTTCATTTTAAAAGGCCAAGGCAGTTGGCCCAGAGGACTAAAGCATGCCACCCTAGAGATCAAGGAGCAGAGATGGGTGGTGAGTTTCTCCATCCTGTTCTTGGTGCTAGGAGTTAAGCAGCAAAAGCACAGAACACTAGAAGAAATAGCCCTGACAGGAAAGGAGAAAATGATAAAAGAGGAAGCAGTAAAGCAGACTCCTCTGGGAAGAGAGGACGGACACATCAAGTGTGGCGACAGGCGCCGATGAGGAGGAAGAGTCACAGGGAGCCCGCAACACTGCTTTTCTGGAACTTAAATTGCCAGGATTTCAAGATGCAGTTAAGACCTGTGTTATACACAGTATCTTCACAAAGCCAGTTTCACTGTTTTCAGTGAGCAGCAGACAGGGACCTGCCAACAAAGCAATAAAATAAAAAACCCAGCTGCCCAGGAGGTCCTCATGCTGAAGGGGCTGCAAAGGATCCTGGGTAGAATCTAGATGAAGGGACCTCAGGAGGTCACAAAAGATGCCAGAACAGGCTGAGCTGAAAGTGCAGACACACCATAGAGGGTATCTCTGAGCTTCTCCCCCACGTCTCATCTCGGCATGTGCAGAGAATTTCCTCCCCCTTGATAATCAAAGAAAATCAAACTCATTGTCAATTTTGTTTTGTTTAAAGTGAAACTCTAATTTGATCAAAGGTTAAAGACCTGATCCTGTGTGTGTGTGTGTGTGTGTGTGTGTGTGTGTACTAGAGAGGAAGCTAAGAGGGGTTGAATCCAGAGCATTTGCACTGAACTGTGTCCCCAGTCCTTCTTCTACCTTTTATTTTGAGACAAGGTCTTGCTAAATCACTTTTTTTTCAGTTATTCTAAACTTGCAATCCTCCTGCTTCAGCTTCCCACAGTGCTGTAATTACAGGCATGTACTACCATGCCAGCTAAAAGCTGACTCTTTCTTAACCAAAAACATCTGTTTTTTTTATTTTAAAGAGAATAAAACAAAAGAGGGCAGAACAAAGCAGATCAGAATAGAACAACATAAGCAACACAGCACTTTACAATAAGACAACCGGACATTAACAATAGCTATCACAGTATCTCTTTCTCTGCTATAGGAACCAAAAAGATCTTTATAAAGTCTTACTCTGCTTGTTCTGTTTTCCCTCCCTCCCACCCATCCACTGAACGAAAAGTGTTGCTAACATCATAGTATTCATTTGATTTTTCATCTGAGTAGAGAAACATGTAGTTGTTTGTAAGAGAGAAAAATGGCATTTGGCAGACACACTGCACGCAGGTTGTTTTATCGTCAGTCTGGATATTTTATACAGCATTCTGTTCATCGCCTTAACTGGTGCTCAGAAGCAGGCTACGGCACTTTCATTTCCAAGTAAGAAAAAAATTAAATGTGTCACACTGTGAACATCTTACTAACCAGTAAATTAAGAATTCTTTGAGTGCATCATTGTGATTGCCCATAAGAACCTTTCTTATCTTATCTTAAGCACCCTTCACCAAGCTACACTAGGGGGGCCTAACGAATTTATATGAATCCTTCCTTCAGCAATATTAAATCTGGTCACACACAAAGTGAAATGTATAGCTCTTGTGAATAAATTTTTGTCCTGCCTCAAACTTCTTTATTGGTGTGATCTCCCCTGAAAAGTGTGTTCAGAGTCCAAGTTTCGTTAAATATGCAGGAACACTCATTTAGAACAGAAACTTTAGGGTATCCGGTGTCATTATTCAGATTTAAAGCTGACCAAGCACCACCAAATATTCCACCTGTGTAAAGCCGACAGATGAAAAACACCCTCAAGAAGGAACGTGCCACCTTCCCTGGGATTACAGCTCGAATCTGAGTCTCTATTCTTAACAGCCAAGGAGAGATGTGATGTCCACTTAATTTGCAGGAAACCAGCTGCTCAGTCTGGGTCGAGCATCAGCTGGGCGATGCAGGCAGAGGTGGACGGGGCTGGTCACTTAGCTGGACTGGCTCCCACATGGTGAAAAGCTTTCTTCCTTTGAGTTGGGCAAGAGAAGAGAAGCCAGTCTCACACGTGTGACATGTAAGGCAGCGCCGTGGAGTCAGTCAGGCCTGTGTGACTCACAAGAGTAGGTACTGGTAGTGAATGCGGAAGCTGAAGGAAGTGGAGATCAGAGGTGCCTTCTTCATTCGAGTGTATTTCATCCAACTGATCAGAAACATATGTTCTCACCAGATTGGGAAACCATCTTGAAAGCCCGCATAGCAAAAAGCCCTTGGGTGGAAAGGGCCACCAGAGACCCCATGGGAGCGGGAAGGGTCCAGCTGGGTGGGGGCAGGCAGCTGCCTGTGGGCGGAAGATGGAGCGGCAGGCAGGTTCCCGGGAGAGAGCCCTTTCCAGGAATCAAAAACGCTAAACGAGGTTGAAAAATTTTTCAAATCAAAAAGATTGAACTTTTCTTTCAGGGAATTCCACAGTGTTAAGAGAGACCAGATGGCCAGCGACCGGTACTCCAGGTCCAGGAAAGACCTGGCATCCACAGGTTCGCTCATTCTGGTTTTCTGGGTTGTTTTTTCCAGAGCCCATGTTTCCTTCCAAAGAGATGTGGTGTTTTTGTTTTGTTTTGTTTTTTGTTTTAATTCAATGGAACGGAACTGAGGTACAGAGGGAAAGAGGCAACTCCAAATAAGTGCTCCTACTTCCCAGTACCCCATACAGGGCCCCCAGTGTCTTGCCCCACAGAAACTATGAGGCTTTGGTGTCTCCACTACATGGAATACATCTACACTCTAACATGACGGGAGGCAGTGTAGCAGAGTGGTCAGTGGCACAAGCTTTGGCGGGAGAGAGACAAGGGTTTGTGTTGGAGCTTCCTCACTGCGCATCTGTCAGCCCTTTAGCTTCAGAAAGCCTCCGTTTCCAGAGCAGAGATATAGAAGTGCCCCACTTACAGAGGTGAGCTGAATATAAAATAAATACGTCAACTGCTTTTGCACAGTGCTTCATAGAGAGTGCACACTTACCAGCTCTCACTTGCTATTACCGATTTGAAAAAGCAGAGCGGTGACTTCAGATTTAATGAGCCTAAACTTTTTCCATGAATATGGATCCAAATTATGGTGCACAGTATATGGGACTGGGCCATGGTGTCCCCTCTTTGTACGTGCCTCTAACATCATGACATAATGACAAAGCTAACATTAGGTCTAAGCAAATAAATCACACAAGTCCTTGACATGATGTCTTATTTGAGGAAAGAGGAATGATTCCCAGTATAGAACTGTGAGATATGGTTGCAAAAGTTCTAATCATATGCTCGCAACTGTGCTAAAATTCGCAGACAAGGGGTGTGTGTATGCACCCTAAAAGTCTCCTTATGATGCTAGGTTCTCTCTTCTCTTGGTTGCACTTCTGATGCCCATCCAATGTTTTCACACAACGAGAACAAAATAAAATCTTCCTAGACAACTGGCCTTTCCGTTGGGCTTTCCAGCTGGATAATAAGTTAGCAAAGTCCTACACACTGCCCATCATATGCCCTGTGCAGTGCAGCGTAAGAAGGACCCAAACCAGGCCACATGAGTCAACATGCCACTGCTAACACTCCAAACTGGTCGTGACCTTTGTACTGTCTCATCTTATACTTTTCTTATACTGTCTCTTCTGCCACTCAAAAGTTTTCTGTCTGACCTGTGTTATATACATCTGTGATCACCCACTGATCTCTAACTGTGCCATACCTGTGCATGTTAGTAACAGAATTGTGGTTCCATGTGGCACCCTCTCCTCCCCCACAGGGAATTCAGATGAAGTTTTCTTTGCTGGCGTTGACCACCTGTGTTCATCAGCTTCCCAGGAGTCCTCACCTTGCCCCTTGGGCTGCCATTCAGAACCATCACTGCTGTGACTACTGTTCTCTAGCAATACAGATTTTGCTATGTGGGAGCATCAGCTACCTAATTTCCATTGCCTGGCACCTTGGCATGAAGGCTGGCACTGCAGACACACATAGTCTCTTTGCTAGTTTGCCCGTTCTGTTTGGCAAGGTGAAAGCCATATCGTAGATAGAGAAAGCAAACTTAATTGGTTTGTGGGGAGTAGTTCAGTTGCCCTACCTGGGATCTGAGTTGATGAAACTGTAGCTTTGCTACTTCAACAGCCAGAGCAAATAAACGAAGAGGAAATACTCCAAACTGCACACGGCTGGGTCCTCTGGCTCTCCTTTTATTTCTTCTTCTTCTTCTTTTTTTTTTCCAGTGACTTTGGGGAGGTTTGGGCAGTGATCCTGCATACACAATACTGTTCTTGTTCCTCCTTTCTGTATAGAGCAGCCTTGAATAGCTCTGTCTAAAATTATAAGCAGGGGCAGCCTTAGGCTCCAAGAGATCAGAGGCCTCATGCTGGGCTGGAACAAAGACCCTGCTTTTTCCCAACAATTAGCCCTGCAAAAAGGACATCTATCTCCCTCTATTAAAACCACCACGTGCCTTCAAGTCAGCCCATTGTAAAGCTAATTAAATAACACGCCTCTCTCCCCATGCAGGTCTCCTGACTAGCTCCCCTCAGTCTGAAACCTTTGCAAAGAGCCTAGGGACAGAAAGCCAAAGTTCCACGTTTCATAAGCGCCACCCCTCTTGCCAGCGAGCCACCCTTGTCCAAATCACTGAGCTCATTCATGCACCATTTTCATCCACAGCTCACTGTTGTCACCACCAGCTTGAAGGAATACACCAAGCTGATATTCTCTTAAAAACAAATTACCTGGGAAGGTACAAGTTTCCATTGCAATGTGAAATCTTTAGAGGGCATAAACCCATGTCACAGTCCAAAGTGCTACTGTCATCTTTACCAAAGCACAAGCCCTGGGAAGCAGCCCATGGCCCAAAGCTGGCTCTGCACTCTTTGAGAAGGACTCAGACCTGGGCGGAAGGAGGACCACAGACTTCTGGCATCTCATAGGAAAGCAGGGATAAGAAGAAATACTTCCATCGGCCTGTTAAACATGCCGACGAGTAAAACACTACTCCCTCAGCTTAAATTCCTTCAAAGACTCCTTACTGCCAAACAGACAAAATTCAAGCAGAGCCCGAAAGGCCAAAAGTGGTCCTGACTAGCACTCAAGCCTCATTTCTCCTTCCCTGCCTGCTTGCCAACCATCCCGAATTGTTAGAACCTAGCATTTCACCCTGCGCACTTTTACACGTTCTCTTCTTTCTAGAAAGCTCCTATATACCTGCCCCACTCTGCTATCAAAACTCAGCAACAAATATCACCTCCCTTGGGAAGGTTTCCAGGGCCTTTCTAACTGCAATCAGCCACTTTGACTGCTGTGTTCTCAGGAACAGTAACCCCAGGTCAGTACATGGAGGCTTCAGATGGAGCTGTCACTGCACTGTTGAAAACAGACTTCCTCCAGGACAAGGACATTATTCATTCAAATTTGAGTTTCCAGTTTAAGACAATGACAGAGACATGGAGAATGTGTGATGATGGTGGGAGAATAAATAACTGAATAAATGAAGAAGTAAATGAATAAACGTAAGAATTAATGAATGAATAAAAACCACTTTACAGTAAGTACAATCTGAGATGGTAAATTCAGGCCTAATTTCAGCTTCACTAGAGATTGGTCTGTACTTGAAAAAAGGCGTTACTACTTTATGGCCTGATACTCTCCATTTGAAATTGTCACATTTCATACACATACACATAGACATAGACACATACTTTCTTTAAATACAATTTTTTAAATAATAAAAAATGGAAGGAGACCAGCCCAGCCATTTTCTAGTTCTACTTTCTATCTTCTACCAGCCATATTCTATCTGCTTAGTAATTCTGGAGTTTAACTTATCAAACTAACTTCAGTCTTGAGGTTTCTTGCTCATTTTATCTTTAGAGCCATACAAACCTCTCCTTCTAAGTGTTGTAAGACTTACTCATCCCCACAGATGAGTAGATGACTAATTTATAAAGTAATCCCACATTCATTTTAGGTCTCTCGTGAAGTGTATTCTTGAGCCTCAAAATCAGCAGGAGGAAAAATTAAAGTACCTGAGCAAAAACATAAGATGTGATCAAAATATATGGTGAATTTTTAAATTTTAAAAAACCACTGCTTTAAAAGACAGTCTCCTGGCCCCTGCCACTTTCTGAAGCAGTTCTGGAAGTCCTCTTCTGTAACTCAGTGCTGCTGCTGAGTGCTGCCCAACAGAAAGACAGGCTTATGAAAATAGTGTAGGCTCACCTACCTTAGTCACCAGGCCTGACGCCATGTGACTTCCGGCTCCTCCCCAGAGCCAAAGTGATCATGAAAAGGAAAAGGTTTGATTTGATTCAGGACATTGAGGCAGCTGTCACAGCACAATTAAAGATGTTCACAGAAATGGACTTCCAGAACTGCTTCAGATGCTGGGCAAAGTGACAAGAACAATGGGACAAGTATGTTTGATGTGAGGAAGGTAGTTTGAGGGGGAATTAATGGCAATGTGTCTTTTAGTGTGATACATTTTTTAATTCAAACAATCCTAGTGTGATCATATCCTGTAGATTTTGAACTCTGCCAAACTCCCAAACATTCAAAAACAGCCAGTCTGGAACCCAGTGACACTGGATATAGCTCTAATGGTGGAGGTATCAGCAGACGCCTCACACATAAAGGCTTGTAGCCAAAGCCACTGCCTCATGCTTGCTGTACAACTTCACTTCTTGCACAATGGCATCTTGGGTTAGTCCTTTCACAATCTCCTGACATTATAATCTCAACCTTTAAATGATGAGTCTAATAGTTATGGGTATTTTCCATGCAGAAAGAAAAGTGAAGGCTGACAGCACCATAGGAAGATTCCATGGTCACCCCGTTAATAAATAATCCTACCAGTAGAAGAGCCTGCAGCCTCCAATGTAAAGGGGAAAGCATTGTCCCCTGTTTGCAAGTCACTTTACTCTGGGCACTGTCCTCAATGTTCAAGTGGAATGCCCACTTTATAATGATCGTAATGGATTGAAAGTTACAAAATTGGATTCTGGTTGGCGATAAGCTCTTTAATTAGTCTTCTTTGCTATATGCACATCCATTCTCAGGCACTGCCTAGGGAAAGACTAATCCAAAGCTTCTAAGAAATGCAGAAAATAGGACAATAAATGAAGACAAAAAAGCTCTCCATCTTCATAGAGATTTGCTGCTTTAAAATACCACTTGGCATGCATACAAAGCAGCCATTGAGCGCTAAGCCTGTAAAAGTCACACCTGTTAATGTATCAAGGACAGATTAAATAATCTATGCTGTAGAAATAAACTCTCATGACACAGATAAAAACAAAGCATGATTGAAAGAGAAGAATTATTGGAAATGAATGTGTGAACACCATTGTGTGAGTCAAGTAGAAATATTAGAGCAGTCAATGGGCTTTAATCAAAGAGTTAGGACAAAAGATAAGAAATGTGTACTATAAACATGGACACTCTTACGGAGAGACACCGGGCACAAAAATTAAGTACATGGGGTAAACAGTATTAGACAATACCTTAGAGAATAGCATACTCTATGTAAGCTAGAAATAGCAGTTTTCTGAATCCAATTAAAGCTTTTAACATTGCTAAAAGGCAATGTTAGGCAAAGAAACACACAAGAAGCTGCTCACCAGGTGGAAAAAGCTCAAATTGACTATACACACAGCAACGCTGGCAGTTTATACTGGTAGATTCCAGTTAGCAGGTTATCCAAGCAGTGTCTTCAGGGTGAGCCTGCCATGTTATTCTGCAAATGCAATCCCTTAGAAGAACAACTAGTAAACATTCATTTCACGTTATCTTCTGTCTACAGGGTTTGGGTCATTTTAAATCCTTTGAGTTACCAAACCTCAGAGCCAAATGCAAATAAGCGTCTTTGTTTCCACCGTTTGAAATAACAGTGATGCTTCACCTGCTCTAGCACGGACGGACAATCACAAAGTGCTTCCATCAGCATCACTCCCAAGCATCTCTGAGAGACGCCCAAGAGGAAGGGAAGCAGCCCAGACTGCCCACAGCATCTGCCAGGCTTCCACATTTCTAGTGTTGAGACAAACTTCCATCCAAATCAGAAGGTGTCCATGAGCTCGACTCTCTCAAATTATTTCTGTGTCAAAAGTCACTCTCCCCTACTACTCAGTGACCTTTAAATGCTGTCTGCTCCTGCCCTGTGTTTTGTTGTCATTTGCATGGATTTCTTATTAGACATTGTATCACTTATGTGTCATGAACCATTTGAGTCTTCATTTTTTTCCTCCAAGAAAGAGTGTGTTAGAGGCAAAAGGAGAAAAGGCACACGCTGGTGGATGACGAAATTATTAACACACAGTTCCACCTACCTCTCCTCAGGAGGTGGTTATATAGTAGGGTCCTCTGTGGTACATCTACGTGAGCTCCAGTGTGAACCAGCGGAGGAGAGAAATCACAGCTGGGGATTAGGGAAAGAAAAGCAGAGGCCGTTCTCTTCCTGTGGGAACTAAGGCGCCAGGGACACGGACATGAAGTGGACGCCTGCACCCATAGCCTTCCCTGTCTGCTACACAGGTCCCTTGCAGCTGCAGCAGAAATGTAAGGGAAATCTAGGAACTAAGAGCAGCTGGCCACAAAACATGTATTACCAATTGTTTTTATGTCCACTCATTCATGTGTATTGGGATATTGTGGTAATGTGTTCCAGCAGAGACTTCAGAGTTAACACAATGTGGTGTTACAAACATACCAAAAATACATCCCGGGAAATGTTCCATTGTTATAAAGCCATATATCCCAAATCCTTCACTGAAGGGCAAGTGACCATCCACAAGCAGGAAAAAAGAGTAACAGAGCAAAACAGAGGAAAAGAACGGAGAACAAGTTCATGTAAAGTATACACTGATCCCTCCAATATAAGAAATGTTTCAGTTTCCTTGGATTCAAAGTGCTTTCTCAGAATACCTCAACTGAATATATTATTACTATTAAACCTCTTGTCTATAATACACTGTGCAATTCACGAGGTGTGTCAGACAATTAATAGCGCCCTTTTCTGGAAATTTTTCAAAGACAAGTTAAGAAAAGTGAAAGAGAACTATCAGTATTAACACTAAATTATCTTAGATGTGATTTATATAATTGATATATAAGGGGCTGGGGATTTAGCTCAGCGGCATAAGCACCTGCCTTGCAAGTGCATGGTTGTGAGTTTGATCCCTGGTACCGATTTTAAAAAAATCATAATTGATATATAAAAATATGATGAAAATATTCCAGAAAAGTCTGCTGACTTCTTGGAATTAAAATACACTGAGAAACTTAAACACGGCTTTGGTTTACTTGTACTACAGGACATAAGGAAAGGTGTTAATGTTTCTATTTTAGAGATGAACAAATTGATAACCATTTAGTATAACTACAATTGCAGGTTTTGTATTCTTCACAAAGTGAATGTGTAATGGGTGCTTTACGCAGCCTTTTCCATTTTACTATTATTTCCCAGCCTTGCCTAAGGCTGGGAAAAGTACTTGATTCTAGGCTGCAGAGTCAAGCTGACCTGGGCTCAAATTCGGGGTGTGTCATTTCACAAACAATACAACTTTTGGCAGTTACTGCAACTGCAAACAACTTAGCTCACTCCTCTGTAAAACTGAGCTAATAATAACTCAGATTTTTTTTTTGTAAGGTTTAAATAGGAAAAAGTATTCAAATAGGAAAATGTCTACAAAATGTTTGGCAGGGTCTGGTTCAAAGTAAATAAAAAGTGGAAGAATTTTTCTCAGGTTCAAGAGTACACATGCACACACACACCTACCCCACCCCTCCAACCCACGCAAACACACCAAGCCAGTTTTGAACTCAAAACCAAGCCAGTGTTCTCAAAATATTCATTTATAGCAAATAGTAATGTTGCAAAGTCATGTAATACAGACAATTGTTTATGTAATAGATCCAGAAAGCACAACTTAAATACACGAAGCCCATGTATTTACTACGTATTTCTCAAAATGACTTGTCACATACAATGCTCGCCATCTTTGGCTATCATGACAATACAAATGACAACTACAGTGAGATTCCATTTCACCCCAGTCAGAATGACAGTGACCAAGGATGCAAAAACCAGGGAGGGTGCAGGGAAGGAAGACATTCTCCAATGTTGGTGGAATGTAAATTAACACAGCCTTTGTGAAAATCAGTATGGAGCTTCCTCAAAAAACTAAAATTAGAGCAACAATTTGACCCAACCTATCAGATTCCTTGGTACATTCCAGAAAACATTAAAGTCCGTGTACAATACAGATACCTGATACTTGTGTTTACTTCAGCACAATTCACAATAGCTAAGCTATAGAAATAGCCTAGATGCCCATCGACAGATGAACAGATGAAAAAATATGGTATGTACAGAATTGAATATTATTTGGCCATAAAGAACAAAATCATGTTATTTGCAGAAAAATGGGTGAAATTGGAGACTGTCATGTTAAGTGACGCAAGCTAGGCTCAGAAAGTCAAATATCACATTTTCCCCCACACAAGAAACCTAGATGTAATTAAAAAAATTTAAAAACATTCTTAAAAATAGAAACATGAAAGAAGGGGGGCTTTCAGGGAAGAACAAGGGGCTGAGAAAGAGACAAAAAGGAAAAGGAGAAATTGAGAGAAAAGATCAAAGTATATTACATGAATGCTCAAAGTATGTCAAAGTGGAGCCTACTATTTTGTATAATATGCACTCATAAAAATTCTCTTTCTTAATAGCAGCTAGACATTCAAGAAAAAATCTTTTAAGAGTGTGAGAATAACCAGATATACATATGCAAAATAAATTCTACCTCTTACTGTATTTCACACTCTGCACGGAAATGGACTCAAAGTACATCGTAGACTTCAGTGTAAGAGCTGAATCCATACAACTCATTTTTTAAAAAAGGTGTAAATCTTCTCAACTTGTGTTAGGCAATGAGTCCTAAGCTGCCATGCCAAAAGCACCAGAAACAAAAGAAAATCATCAATAAATTGGGTTCTATCAAATCTAATTTTTTTTGTCCTGCAACCTGTAAAACAAAGAAAGTGAAGAGAATGACAATATGAAAGAAAATATTTGCAAATTACATATCTGATAAGAGACTTGTATCCAGTCTACACAAAGAATGCTTATAATATAGCAATAAAAAGATGGCCCAGTTTAAAAATGAAATACATTTTCAAATACACATCTCTCCCAAGAAGATACATGAATGGCCAATAAGTGTCTTATAACAATACGCTCAAAATGTTTAATCTTTAAGGAAATGTACATCAAACCAAAAATCAAATACTACTTTACATTATAGCCCACAAATACAGGCTACAATTAAAAAAGACAAGTATTGGAGAGAATATGGAGCCGTTAGGACACTCATCTCTCATTGATAATGAGCAATGATGCACCCACTTCGAAATACAGCTTGGCAGTTCTATAAATAGTTAAACAGAGAGTTATTATATGATCCAGCAATTCTAATTCTGGGTCTACAGCCAAGATAAATAAAAACAGGTTCATATAAAATGTGTATATGAATGTTCATAGCGGTATTATAATAACCACAAAGTGGAAACAGCCTAAAGATCCATCAGGTGCCCTATGAATAAAATGTGGCGTAGTCATCCAATGGAATATTGCTTCGGTGATAAAGAGCAGTGATGTACTGATACATGCTATGACGTGAAAGAATCCTGAATCCATCATGCTAAGTGGAAGAAATATGTCACAAAAATCCCATGTTATATGACCTCACTTTTATGAGAAATCCAGGAATGGAAAATGGATAAATACAGAGGCGAATCAGTGGTTGCTAAGGTACATGGGCGGTAGGCATGAGGAATAACAGACTGACTTAACAGGATTTCTCTCAGAAAGGACACAAATGCTCTAAAATTCAACTGTGGCTATGGTTGCATAATACCTTCCACATATTAGAAAAACATACATCATACACTTTATATGGGTGAATTATAGTTTGTGGTTTATATCTCAATAAAGTTTGCCTCAATATAATTGCTTTTCCAAAGGTGCAAAGAAGACAAATAAAATTTGAAAAAAAGACAACTTCGCTGATCCAGAGGTGAAGACAAGACAAATTAAAGGGGGAAAGAGAACAAGAAACCAATAAGAAGCCAAGCCCTCCCTGTGAGTCATTGCCATGTGCAGACCACCATGGGGAGAAACAGATGCCAGCCCTTTCCCATGAATGGGCACCATTTGTGGAGTGCGGGGGAGGAGAACAAGAAGCCAAGCCCTTCCTGCAAGTTGGCACCATTTATAGGCTGCTGGGAGGAGAACCAGAAGCCAGTGCCTTCTGGCATGCAGGCTGGGATACAAGTAGAGCCAACCACCCTCCACCCTCACCCCCCGTAAGCCACTGGCTGATCCAGAGAAACACAGTCTGTGATGTTGGCTACGGAGGTAAAGTATAGCTTAATGCTTGTAGTGTTTAGTGTTTTGCTGACTTTGCAGGGCTAAAGCCAGTATTCCGATCATCTATTCAGAGGATAACAATACACAATGTGGCATCTATGAGGATCTTCTTCTGAAGGTGGTGGCCATTGTTAGTTCTCCATTATCTTGTTTTGAAGTCCTGTATCATTTTAATTGTTTTGTTGGGTTGGGTTTTATTCTGTTTTGTCTTGTTGATTGTATTATATCCGATGGCATGCGCAGCTATGTTAAAGATAACAAGATATATTATGGTGGCTGTTTGGATTTGCTATTATCTTGTTTTGAAGTCCTTTACTGCATTCACAGCTTTATTTTTATAAGTTCTGTTCTGCTTCATTTGACTTTTACTATGTCTGAAGATATGGGTAGACATGTTTGAAGACAACAAGAGGCATTATGGTAACCATTGTTGATTTCCTATTATTTTGTTTTGAATTCTGTACCCTTACACTGTTTTGCATTGATTGGCTTTATTCTGTTTTATTTTGCTTGGTTTTCTCTTTAAAATAAAAATTACCAAAAAAGCCAGGGATTTCCTACCATCCAGTGAAGTCTGACCAGTAGGGTCTATGAAAATCATCTTGAGGCCATTTCCTTAACCAAGTTCAGTGGAAAAACATCTAACATTTCTGTGACCCCTTGTTTTCTAAACTTCCTAAGTGGCTTACAGAGAAGCTATCCAGGGAGCTCCAAATGGAACCTAAAAATATTATCTTCTGGCTTTATAAACACCAGAAACACTAATGAAGTGAGGAGCAGCAGACCCAGAAATAGAACATTGCATTCAGGTTAGAAGGCACGAGGGAAACCTAAAATTCATCTCAGGAGGCAGGCAGAGGGGCCAGAGAGGGGCCAGGCAAGGGCCAGGGAGGTTAAAACGAGCACAAGAGAGAAAAGTAAAGAATAACAGTGATCTTAGATACATAAAGCAGAGCCAGAGTGACCACTATTCTAAACACCAGTAAAACCAGCTCTTCACAAATCAAACTGTGCCCTCATTGTGCGGGCCAAGTTTGGAGAAATGCTCCTCACACCCCCCAGGCCTTCGTTTCTCAGACCCTGGAGAGCACAGAAGGAGCCACGCTGCACTTACCTCCTTTACAGAGCACTCCCCATGGCTGCCACCCCCAGGAGCTCGTCCAGCTCTGTCCAGCACAGCCCTGCCTGCCGGACCTCTCCGCCTGGGGTGTGCTAGCTGAGGCTGCTTGAGGACAAGGGAGCCCCCAATTCAGTAGTCCCAGTGCGTTACGCAGAATAAGGCCTCAGGAAATGTGCACTGCCTGAGCAGGGATGGACTAAAAGTGTTTTAATGGACATAAGGCCCTGAAGTCAGTCAAAACCCTAGAATTATCTACCATCCCACTGGAACCGAGACCCCAACCACTGCTACACTAGCCACAAACAGACCACGGTACAATAGAGCTCATATCCTGGGCTATGCAGCAAGCATCACCCAGAATTCTAATGTCCCTGGGCCTTAGAGACAGAGGAACCATAGCAATATTCTGGATAAATCTTTAGGTTTGATTCCGAAGGCTTAGTGGATTATGGAAAAGTGCAGAAGAGAGAGAGAGAGAGAGAGAGAGAGAGTGTGTGTGTGTTATTGTAGTAATTTTTTGACTGAGTTTTAAAATTCTAGGTAGTCATTACAATCATCCTGACAGATGAATTTAATAACCATGGTTTGTTTGTTCAACAAGCCTTAATTGAGTGCCTCTAACAATTCGGCATTCTAGTAGGAACCTCCTACTACTCCTACTTTGTCTAGTAGGAACCTGACAAAGAAAAACAATCTTCCTCAAGGTGCTTTGGTCTCATAAGGAAGACAAAAGGAGCTACTGCAACACAGTGCAATAATTTCTGCAAGTATTCACCAGTATTATGGGAACACAGTCCCAGAACTGATGTTGGTAATAGAGAAGAAGGGATAAATCCAAGTTATTTAGGAGACTGAGTTGGACGACTGAAGGAATATGAGGATGTGATACCCATCTGTTGCTTCGCTTTCTCAAATCTTTTGTTTTCCAACACAAGATCCCTCCTGCTTTCCTTTAGCAAACCAACCTTCTTCATGCAGTATGGCTGTGGTGGGACTGTCATGCACGGCACTGCCCATTACAAGGCTGAGTACCAGATCCAACATGGCCATTTTTCACATGCCATCTCCACCACTTAGTAGTGAGCTACCCAGAAAGGAGTAGGACAAGAGGAAGGAAGACAAGCAAAATGAAGAAGAGGTGGGAGGAAGATCAGGAGAAGGAGACGACAGAGGAAGGAAGAGGAAGAGGAGGAAGAAAAGGGAGTCTGGACAAGATTTCTCAGTTCCCCAGTTTCTCCCAGGCTGGCTCTTCCATTGGAATCCCCACCTATAAGTCAATAAATTCCCTCTTTTTTAAAAAAAAAAATAAGTTTCCTCTTGAATGTAAGATGCTTTGGCCAGTTTTCTGCCATTTGCAAACGAATGGAGGCTTAGTCAATGCAAGGATTAAAGTAGAAAGGAGACTGCCAATATCTACCAGCTTCCTAGGCTGATGACAGGGAGCCAATGGCATCCTCCAAGGAGAAGGCACAGAGGGCAGTCATTTGTCAGAAAACGGATATACCCTGGGACCATAACGTTAAGTGAAATAAATCAAATGCAGAAGCTTCACTGTTATAAGGTTTCTCTTCTGTGAGAAACCCAAAATATAAACAAATTAGAGGAGATAATAGGAAACAAGAGAACTCAGTAGGAAAAAGGGAGACAGATCATTTGCAAAAGGAAAGGGGGCCTAGAGATGGAAAGAAGGGAGGGGAGGCCATGAAAACAGAACTGAGACGGGTTTCATACATGCACCACTCCCCACCATGTCTGTGGGCATTCTGCACTGCAAACATGTACCAACAGAAAATTTTAAAAGATACAGAAGTAGGAAGGAAGCACCGGGCTCAGCAGGAACCCTAAGGCCTCGGGATCCAGGGCTCCACGTGAAGAAGTCACAGAAAATACCCACGACAGCCATCTGAAGTGTCAGCCAGCAGACACCGAGACTAACCACTGAGCCCGCCTGCCCCTGCTATGCTTTAACTCACATGCTTTCTTTAAAGAGGTATATTATTTTATAACTATTATTTCTTAAATATATTACAAGTGCTGCCTCTGTGGATGGAAAACACTAGGTCACAGCCGCGAAGGTGACAAAAACTGTATTCAAAGACAACCAGAGCAGCAGAGTCTCTCTCACTTTTCCAACAGAATTTTCACTTCCGCTTGAGGAAGAGGAGGATGAGTAATCTTCCTCAGCTCCCTCGGCTATAAATATTGGTGAAATCAAGAGTAAATGAGGACAACAATAAAAGGTGTGCAGAATTACACTTCGAACTTTCCTCAGCCTAAAGTCTATTGCTGAGTCCTCCTGTCAGAGCCAGGCTCCCTCGTGTTTGCCTCACTGAACCAAAACTAAAAGATGACTGTGAACTTGGTGACTTCCTTCTCATATCTCACCTGTTCTTTCTCGGTTACATCCCCCAAAATATTTCTTTCAAGTTTCCTTAACAGGTTTCGAATTTTTGATCTTATGTGATAGAAACAGATAGAGGACAATTGAAAATTACTTAAACTTCTATAATACCCTGAAGGATATCTGGGGGGGGGATTGATGAACACCTTAATAACCCATTTCAGAATCCAATTTCCCTCTAGCTAGCATAAATGCCTCTTTTGCTATTTAATCCCACCTTTTTCTTAGTATTCAACAGGCCTAAAAAAACAGCTGATCACTCTCTGGTATTCTAAGAAGAGTTAAGTCTATACTAGAATTTAATCTTAATCAAGTTTATACTTAGTTCCAATTCACTGCTTGCCTGAAAGCCAATTTCTACACACAATAATGAAAAATTTGAAGGTGAGAAGTCAAGTAAGTGGAGAGATATGGATTCTTGGTGTCTTAGTCATTTTGTGTTTTTGTAACAAAATACCTGAAGATGGGTGATTTATAAAGAAAAGAGATTTTGTTTAGCTCATAGTACTGGAGGGTTAAGAACAGGAACCAGCATTGGCTGGGCTCTGGTGAGGGCTTCACAGCAGATAGTATAACAATGGCAGACACACACATGAGGAGAGACAAGCCACATGACAAGGTAGGATGCAAGAGATTCAAGGGAGGTGCTAGGCTGGCTTACAACAACCTGCCCTCCAGGGACTTTTCTGGAGAGCTAGAACATGCCCTGTGCAAAAAGCACCAGTCCCCGATAAAGATTTCATATCTTCTTTTACCCTCCCCCATTAAGGTCCCACTCCCGAATGGTTGACATCACACACTGGAGACCAAGGTTCCAGCACATGAAACCTGGGGAGATAAGTCTACGTCTACATCTATATCATATGTATATGTATATGTATATGTATATGTATATGTATATGTATACGTATAGCTGTATCTTCCCCCCCTCCATCACCCAGTAAGTGGGGCTGCAAGATCAGATGCCCTAGGGGATGTGGGTAAACTACTGACATTGGAAATCTAATCCCTGAGCCCTGAACCTCTGCCTGCTCCCAGGCCGACTCGGAGACATTTCAATTCCATTCTCTGCCAGGGCTCCCCCTCTCCCCATCTCCAGAGCAGCAGCCCTGCATCCCATTGAATTTACAATAAAGAAATGCTTTTCCTAAAGACTTCGCACACAAATAATCTCATTACCCCAGTGCTTGGGTTTTCACAGCAGACGTCTTCTGCCAGGAAAAAAAGAAAAAAGGAAAAAAATGCGCTCTCCTCTCACTCGCAGGGAACAGCTGCAAGGAGAGAAATGGTATTTAATTCATTGTGAAACATGCAACAATGGCTACCCTGCACTTTTAAAAGCCTTTTGATAGTAAAACCCACAGGGAACAGCCCATCCTGTGTGCTGAAAAGCAGCTTCCCCACAATTAGTCTTTCTATTCAGAGGTCTGAGAAGTCTGTGTAAACTTCAGCACGTGCTGTGTACACTGCGCAGCGCTTCAAGGGTATAACCTTTCGGGAACTTCTCCAGGCTTACTTCTGCTCAGCGACTCTGTCTGCTCACAAAGCAGGTCCCTTGGGGGTGGGGAAGTACGAGCCAAAGGGAAGTGAGTGGGGAAGAAGACCCTCGGCACCCCAAATGAATGTCCAACAGAGGAGAAACCATTCTCTGCAGAAGACCTGGAAATTACCAGGTGTATTCATGCTCTAAAAAAAGAAACAAACAAAAAAAAAAAAAAGAAAGAAAGAAAGAAGAAAAACAGTGTCAGATCAAGATCCAAAAGGAATCAGGCAGCAGTGGTTCATTGTCCTGTTCCATCCCTACAGGATCTGACTCCAGTCTCTGGTTTGTGAGAACACTAAGAAAGCTTACACCTACTCGGGCAGGTAAAGATGGTCAAAAGCATAAGCTTTGGAGTAAGTTTCCAGGTTAATTACCAACCCTCTCTCTGCTTCCCAGAGTGACAGTGTGTTTCCTTGGTGGGAGGCAGCATGAAAGACTCTCTGAGCCTTGTTTATCTCATCTGTAAAATGGTAATCATACAATTGAGTTTCATGGGAATTATCAGAACAAAAGAACGCCTGCACATAATCCCCGGCCTGTGCAATAAATTTATGAACAGTAACTGTTTTATCTTTCAAGCCATTCTACAAGGTCAGGATTCTCTTGATCTTTCTGGAATAATATTATTTCAATTCCTATTTAATGGGAGAGGAGTGATCAGCTTTACTGTTATTCTTTACTTTTTTAATTGAGTGGAAAAGCGACATAGACATGGAGATAGACACAGATATCTGATGGAACATTCAAACACAACTTTGCAACATGATAGATTGATTTTATTTGTCAGGAAATTTAAACAGAACCTCCAGAACATGAAGCACTGAAAATAATCCCTGAATACTTCAGGGATGGTTGAAGTGAACACGATAATTATTGTGTTATCCCTAGTCTTTACCTCACTCTCCAGGAACAGTTCTAAGGCATTTCTGTTCCCAGAAGTAGCCATCATTTTGCTTATACAGCCCAATATTTAGCGATAAGTGTCCTGCAGAACGCAAGCCCTGAGCCCTGCTCTGTTAGAGTCATTCTGATACATCCACTGATGATGGAGATGCTAAGGCATCACCAGGCAATTCAAAGTAGCTGACTGGAAGGCAGCATCTCTAGAGCTCTGAAAACTGTCTCCATTGAACAAGTGAGTTTTAGCAGAGCACATTACAGCCAGTCGTTCCAAAAGAAGCCAAAGACCAGAGCGAGAGCTAAGACTCCACAGGGTAATCTAGGGTCGGAGGGGTTGGCTGGGATTGTCTACAACACCCATTGGTTTATCTGCCCTTGTTGTTTTTACAGACACTGCTTGGGTGGAGAAGGTATTAGAGCCATTATTTCTACCGCACTATTTCCTCTGCCTTAGATAAGGATGATGGGGAAATCTGTTGCTCACTAGAATGTCAGTAGATGCAGGTCTCAGCGTGTCTTTCCTACGGTGCTGTGACATGGACAAAGTGGACCATTCACATTCCCACCTCCAGCTCCCTTTAGGGAGGCCACGGGCCTGTGACCTTCATGGGTGTTTGCAGAAGTCATTTCAAAGAACATGAAACAGAAGGTGTTGGAAGAGAGAAGGAAAAGATGTGCCTGCACGGGGCAAGGCTAGTCATGGACAATGGCTGGACATTGCCAAGACGGTGGCATGGAAACAGTACATTATGTCAGGAATGGCAGGGCAGGGAAAAGGACTTACCCTAAGGAAGATTATACCAGCAAAGGAGAGAGAGCTGCAAGGGGCCCTCTCTAAGGACAGTGCACTGGTACTGCAGCATGGCACAGGGTGCTTCTCCCCGGGGACAGCAGTTCTCATCCTCTTTGGGGATCTCAGACCACCCAGGGAATCAGAGAACGTTAGAAATATTACTTGTTGAACCTTAGAAATACTTTTCTGTGTAATTTTAGCCAGACTGCACATTTCCGAGACTCAGCTCCAACAAGAACTCTTGCTCTTTGAGAATCAGCAGATCTGAGACTTGGCAGAAAGTTGTCAGGGTTGATTTCAAAAATGTGCGAGGTAAGTACAATATCAGAGGGGAAGGCGTAGGCAGCTAAAAGCCTGGTTCTGCAGAGACCAACACTCTGGTGTTTGTGCTTCTCCAGGACCACTTTGCTGAGTCGGGGATGTAGGAAAAGATGGGTAAAATTGAGAATCTGTAGCTTTGGGCTCTAGTGTTTTAATCTCACCTGTATGGATCAACAGGTTCTGCAGTTCTCCCTCCCTAACATAGCAAGGAAGTCCAAAAGACAATTTTTCAAAGTGCCTGAGTGAGCATAGCTAAGATGTCCAGGAACAGAATGAGAAAAGAGACGCTTATTTAAAAAGAAACGATGACTTGGGTAGGAGGCCGCTGGCTGACTAGATGGTGACAGGCTTCAGGGTCTGAACTGAAGGCTGAGGTCACTGGCCCTGGCAGACCTCTGGACTGCCAAAGGCTGCCCGCACATCAGGGGAAAAGTGATTCTCTGAGTGCAATTAGGTCGCCTGTTTGAGCCTTGACCTCTGTCCCATGGGGTATTTATGTTTTCCAGACAGGCGGCAGGGGGATAAATGAGGGAAGGTGGGAGCTGAAGGCATTGGATAGGGAAAGAATGGAGGGAGAGAAGGAAGGAAGGAGGGAGGGAAGGAAGGAAGAAGGGAGGCAAAGAGAAGGGAAAAGAAGGAAATGGAAAGGAAAAGGAAAAGGAAGAAAGGGAGGGAAGGAAGGGAGGGGAGAGGGGGAAGAGAGAAGAAGGAAAAGGAAGAGGAGAAAGAAGGAAGGGAGGCAGGGAGGAGAGGAGAGCTGGAGGAGGCCAGTTTCCAGGAGTCTCTGAAATCCGGGCTAAGAGCCTTCTCTGGCCCCACCTGCCGCGTCACAGTTCCCACATTCACTGTGGCTCCTCGCGGCTCTCAGTGACTCCGTGAGGTCCGCACTCATATTCCAAAGGAGAAACTGAGGCTGGAAGAGGATGGCGCAGCTGGTAGGTGGCAGAGCTCAAGCCACCCGTACCCCCCTCCTCGCCACCCAACTCCCGTTCACAGCCGAACGCACGTGTGTGCCCCGGGCAAAGAGCCCCACTCCCCCACTTCGTCTTCTATCTCCCGACCCATCTCGCCTCTTGCAAAACGACATCTCAGTCCCAAATCTCTTCTGTTCCAACCGTCTGTGTCCTGAGCCCAGCTCGGGGCAAACGGTACACAGCCCTGCAGGCCGAGGCAGTCCACCCTCTCTCCTCCTACGAGGCTGAAAAATCCGAATAGCAATCCCAACCCGGGTGCCCTACTACGCCCCAGCTCGGCCAGCGCCAGCTCCGCCGCGACGCCGCTCCGGCAGCGCCGGGGTTAACCGGCCGCGCTGCGGAGCAATGATTTCTGTTTTATTTCAGCAGGGGAAGTGTGTGCGGCCTGATTAGCCCGATGGCTTCCTCTTTTCCCATAACCTCCAGACCCCCGTGGCCCAAGTGTTTACTCTCTGAAATAAAAAATCTGCTGGTGTTTTTCTTTTTGTGTGCTCGTGTATTTTGGGAGGACTGCAGGGAGGAAGGCGGGGTCGGGGTTAGGGAAGCGGGGCTGGGGGAGGGGCGCGGGCCGCAGCCTCCAGCTGCAGGCTCGGGGCTGAGACCCCTGGCTGCCGTGCAAAAAAAGCGACTTATTAATGAGGAAGCCGAGTCTCCAGCCTCGGCAGCTATAAACACAGCGAACATCTGGAGGCAGAGTGCGCGTCTGCCCCTGGCCAGACGTGAGCGCGACAGGCCGTGCCTGCGGCCACCCCCACCCTCCTCTGGGCGCCCGCGCACCCCTCTCCCCTCGGCGGCCGGGATGGGGTCCTCCTCCCGAGGTTTCCGTGCACAGAGCTTGGGCGACGCCGGCCCCACCCCCGTCCCCCAGAGGGGTCAAATTGCTTGGATCCGATAGGAACTCTGTGCCCCAGGGACCTTTTCCCAACTCAGGCTAAATATTTGCGGTTTGAAAAAGCTAAGCCAACTTTTTTCCTCTCGCGCTCGCTCCCTCTAAAGCCCCCTGGGATTTCGAGTGCAACGTACTTAACGTCCTAGGATTTTGGAGAAGCAAGAATCAGGCCCGCAGCACTCTGGCAGCATCACGGTGGCTGCCCTAGCCCCGCCCTCAGGCTTCCTTTCCTCCTCAGAGGTCACCTTCCTTTCCGAGGACCTGCGGCCCACTTCCAGTCCCCAAGACCTTTCCTGTCCTAACAGCCAGGAGCTGCTGAGGTCTCCCCAGGCTTCTGCTTCCCTTTCACTTGTAAAATAGGTTACGGGCCAGGAGGCTGCTGAAGAAAGAATCAGCCTGGGGCCAGTCAGCGGTGGCCAGAGCCGGGGAAAGCTGGGGTCTCCAGGGCCCTGCAGTGCGTGCTCCCACCGAACTGAGAGCAAGAAGCCAGGATGTGCCACTCCCGCTGAACGGAGCAGCGCTCTCTGAATGAAGTGTCGCCGCTGTGGGCAGCAGGAGGACCTTAGGGAACTGAGTCAAAACTCCAGTGCCAAGGGCATCTCAGATATGCTCTTTCCACCACACCCCACTAAGCCCCCTGCCTAGACTCCACATCCTTCAATTTACACCCTGAAACTTCAAGCCAAAAGTTCTTGTAACTGGGATATGAGCTAGGCCCAAAAGCCACCCCAGGAGCAGGACTGAGAGTAGAAAATAGGAGGTCACAAACATTGGTAAACAGGGGTTACTAAACAACCATCAGAAGGATGGCCATCACCTACAGCATCTTCTTATCAGACAGGCAAAATGATGTGGCACTTGCTCAGTGGGGCACCTCTGTGTATGCGCAGTGGGGTATCTCTGTGCATGCGTGGTGGGGTGTACCTCTGTATGCACAGTGGGGTACTTCTGCGCGTGCTGGCTCAGTCCCCTGTGCCCTACTTGGGCCCCGCAGACCCCCTGCTTCTCTCCTCCAACCTCAGGGCCCCTCAGAGATGGGCTCTTCTTGCCACAAGCTCCTCTGTCCCCTGGGAAAAGCTGGTAGGGCAGCTCTGCCCCACCGTCGCCTCCCGTGGAAAGCCAGACCCTGAGAGATGGTACCACCTGCTCCTTCCCATGCCTACCAGGTCGGCATGGCATCTGAGACGCTTCCTACTCTCTCTTCCCCTTAGTTTTTTTATTCCCCAGGTTTGTGCCGCAGAAGGACTGCACCATATACCGCCACTGAAAGGTTTAAGACACTTCTATGTTGAGCTGGAAATCTGAGAAAATACAATCCTGACACTGTGGGAGATTTCTAGTTTGTTTCACTAAGGCTGTCTATAAATCTTTCCGGAGAAGTACAGCCCAGCATCCTTTAAGGGATTGTATTTGTCTATATTATAATGCCCTATATTACAACATCCACAAAGTACACACACGATCTCAGTTCACACTCACACAATCTCAGGTCCTCTAGAAAAAGCTGAGGTTGTCATTTAGAAAAGGTAGACATAGCCGCCCAAAAGAGGACAAACAAACATGTGCAACAGACAGAGTTTAAACCAGAGAGAGAGAGAGAGAGATGGAGAGAGAGAGAGAGAGAGAGAGAGACAGAGAGAGAGAGATGGAGAGAGCGAGCCATCTGAAATGGTCCCCTGAAGGAACAAATCTGCTTGGAGGATAAACATTTCAGAGCAAGGTGAATCTCCATTTAACAAGTCTCTCTGGCATTCCCTCCATGTTCTCAACACTTAAAAGCCAAACTGGAGGCATCTGTTTTTTCCTGCTGAAACTTCCCACCTGGCTGTGGATCGCCCTTTGCAAACACTGCCCAGGTTTGATCCCTCCCAGCCGCCCCTCCGGCTGAAAAAGCCTCAGGAGAGACTGAACTCACACTCCCAATGCTGTCTCCCACTTGAACTTCCAAAGTTTATTTGGGAAAGACGTTCTTCAGTTCTACCATTTATTAGTAAATTTGCTAGAGAAATTTTAAATAGCATGGTCTAGAGTCATCCACTGACAATGCCAACCTTTGTGTAATAAACGTAGTATTTTGGGCAGCAACTATTTGCTCTCCCATGTAAATGCACTCCCGTGGACACACTTGAATAAAAGTTGCTTGCAGGCAAGGCCTGAGCCCTCCCCTTTCTCCAGCTGTCTTCTCAGTATTCAGTGTATAGGGCAGGCCACGTAGTATGTTCAACCAATTCGAGGGTCACTTTCTGACTCAATGTTTCCCATGCATTTTTGGACTCCCAAAATGCATTTCAGGACAATGAGTCAGAAGTCACATCAGCCCAAGGATTTAGAATTGCAATCATTCATATCATGGTTACCAAGTGAGGCACTGTTTTATGCTTTGCATAAATTAACTGAATGATCCTCAAAATGTGACCTCTACAGCAGTAGCATCAGTGATACCTTAGAATTTACTAGAAATGCAAATTCCTGAGCTCTAATTTAGACCCACTGACCCAGAAACCCTGGGGGTGAAACCTGACAACTTATATTTAACAAACTGTGCAGGTGACTCCAATGCATCTTGGTACATTCTGGTTCAGTAAGTCTGGGGAAGGGAACAAAACATTGCATGTCCCACAGTATTGATGCTGCTGGTCTGGAGAACACATTTTGAGAAACTTCTGTGTAACCAGAGAAAACTGAAGTACTAACACTAAATTGCCCAAAGTCACAGTATAGATGAGCTAGTGAAAATCTAAGGAGTTCGGTTCCAAAGTATGAGCTCTTTACCACTCATTATATGCACACCTTTTCTCGTCAAGACTGAGACATGGCAAGCATTCTGTGTGTGAGGCAGTGTAGGCTCTTACTGTGGTCAGCAAAGGAAGCAAACCCAACTGCTCTAGACGAGGAGAAAGATGCTACTGTCTTGTTTCTCAAATCAAGTAGTATGGCAGTGTGTCTATAGACTGCTTCTCCACTCCAAGAAAGTGCTTGTGCAAAATTGTGCTTTGACATCAGCTCCACATCCACAAATTTGGTTGATTTGAGACAAACCCATCTTTGGATTTGAAAAACTGTTCCTGAAATGAAACACAATTTGACACTCTACCACTTTGGAAGGGTGCCAAGGAAGCATTTCCGATGTTGCCAAGCATTTCCCAGCATGCACTATGGTCATTCATGATCTTCATACGTGGGAGCTTGAGTCAAATACGGGTACTGGCAGTTCTGGGATGTAAGTGGCCCAGAAGCCTGAGTGCTCTCTGGGGTCCCTGAGGTCAGTGTCTGGTTCCCAGGGGCTGAGGCACACATTCACGTCTGAAAATGGTTTGCATCTACCCTGCCGACTCCCCACTGGGCTGCGGGTAAGAATACAGTCAATGCCAATAGAACGTTAGTGAGTTCTTAGGGACGAGCAGAGGCTTGATGTGTATTTAAAAAATGGTTCTCATAGGATGATTGAGGGAAGGGCGGAAGGGGGGGCACAGAGCAGAGAGGAGGCAGGGTCAGTGGCTCCACTCGAGTCAGACTATAAACAGTAACAGACATTTCAGCCCTGTCTTGTGTAAGGGGCTCCATTGATACATAAGGTTCCCTGACACGAGGATGACGAGAAGCTGAGACAGAAAGGACTCATTCATGGGCACGGAGCACCAGCTCTCAGCCCCCATTGGCTCATGATAATGGCTCCAGGCTGACAGGGGGAAGGGGGAAGGGGCAGACGGGAGGAGGAGATAAAAATGAAAGAAAATGATGACTACAAGATTGTCCCAAAGAAATGTACAGCTGCACAAGCAATTGCATGCAAATGTGGCTTCCCTTTTTAGCTGTGTAGCTAATGTCCCCAGAATCATCTATTTCTCTCCATCGTGTTATTTTCCCTCCCCCTCCCGCCTCGTCTTTTCTCTGGGCCTCCCTACTTCTTTTCTCCTTCCCATTCATTTTTCATCTTCTCTTTCTGTTATCTTCTGCCTCTCTACTGACTTCTGCATATCTGATTTTTCTTCCCCTGCACCCCTTTACCATCCATTCTGTCCAAATGATTCCCAGCTTTGGTTACGGAGTTTTCTCTCCTCTCACCTGGTCACGCTTTCCCCATTCATGGTTTCTGTCAGCTGCATTCTGTCTTCCACCCTCCCTCCATCCCTCTCCTCCACCCCAGCCTCTGCCCTTCATGAATAGAAACAATATTCAGAGGAAAGCTGCTGTGGAAAGGAGGCCTGGTCCTTCCTCCATGGCCCCTTCAGTCAGCATTCCAGTCACTGACAGATGTGTCATCCTTGCAAAAGAAGTTCATTCATCCCGTCTGAGAGCACAAACATGAGGGGGAAGCAGGACTGGGAAGAAGCCATGAGCCGAGGAAGGGGAGGAAGCTGACGTTATAAATAGGATGAAAGAAGATGAAAAAAATGTGGAGTATTTTTCTCCTACTTCCCTCCCCCCCTTTTTTATGCAACACATCTCCAAGAAAAAGTGCCACAGCTGGAGAAATCATTGGTTGGTCCATGCCTTCATCTCTCTTCCTTATAACCCCATGATTGCCTTCCAACCGACACCAATCACCGAGGCGAGCTGGACGGCAGCCCAGAAATAGTTCCTGCATCTCCTTCATCTGGACAGCTCACATAACCCAGGGCGCTGGACAGGCTCGGAGTTCTCCCCAGATATTTCCATAAGAGGGAGTCTAGAGTAGTGGGAGCTATATCCCCATCTGCAAAGAGACTGCCACAAACCAGTAGGAAGCCAAACCTCCAGGCAAGCCATCTCCACTGCTGTGCTGCAGTTGGTGGCAAGGAAAGTCCGGGTGCCTATAGCTTCCATCTGGTACCAGTAAAGTAGACCGGATTGCACTGCAATCAATCCATGCGTTTAAAAGGCAGTTTCTTCCAGTGGTGTTAGTCACATGTTTCATGGACACTGTCTCATTGTCCTTGAAGTAAAACCTTTTTTTTTTTTTAACATTTAAGGATCTTGGCAAGGAGAAGAATAAAAGTTTATCTCCCCTTGGGAGTTTATGCACTTCTCCACTTGGGAGAAAGAGAAGGACAGTGTTTCCTCACTATAAGGAAGAATATTCCAATGAATCTTGTCAGCTTGACTAGATCAAGAGACTTCCGGGCAGGTGATTGGCCTGTGAGGACCGTAACTTCATCAATGAGTTGGTCCACTGATGAGTTCAAATCTGATTAGCCTGGAGGAGGGACCTCCTTGGAGGACATGGATCATGACCTGAAACCTATGACCCTGAGCCAGAATAAACCATTGTCCTTTAAGTTGCAGGTGTCAGGAATTTTGTTCCAAGGTAGTAAAGCTGACCAGTATAAAGAGGCATTCTTTGGTTTGTTTGTTTGTCTTTCACAAGGCATTCTTATCTTAAGGCCATGGGCAAATGTGGAGATATCCTCAGTCATTAAAAGGTGTAACTTGCAGTAAGCAGAAGAACCATTCAGAGCCAAAAGTCTAATGCAAGGTAGCTTCAATCTCAGTTCCACTGAAAGATGCAAAATGCCTCGTGGAAGAGTATCTGAGTACCGACACAGCCATCTGACTTTTCACTTACACATTTTAAAGAACATTTCCATGTCCTCAAGCTTTAAGTCCTTCAAGTGACTCAACCTACAAAAAGAAGCAAAATCTTCCCAGCCCTTTTGTGTAGTGAGACAGCTGAGACGTTTGGATTTATGCTTAGAGGAACTAACATACCAGGCAGAATGTGCTAGCAGGAATGTCGTTCTGTCTGTAACCCAGGCGGTGCCAAAGAATATCGCACAGGTCAAAGGTTAATGAGTGAAGAGACTACGGAACATGGAACCCACTTCATTCTGCCCTGAAGAAGAACCAGGCAACTGCAAAGCAACCTCCTCTGCTTCCCGTGCCCCAGGCACACCTCACCCACCGAGCCACGTGGCCGCTTGCCCTGTGCTGCTCCATTTATGTCTGATAAAAGGTGAGGCACGGACAGCAAAGCAAACATGGGCTTCATTTCTCCGCTGTCATAAAAGTAGTTTACTATAAAGTTGTGAAAAGTAAAAGGACACTGAACAAGATGTTTCCAGATTCTCCCAATCTCACAGGAGCTGGATTCAATACGAAACAGGTATGAATTTCCTCATGCTAAGAATTCATCCTTCAACAACACGTAAAACACAAATTTTGACTGCCCTTTTTGGTATTCGGATGTGTTGTTTTTTTTTTAACAAGACCTCGTGACCTTCTTATGAACTTAATATTGAATTTAAATGGAACTTAATATCTGAATTAATCACTTCATTATCCTCAAATTCAAGCTCTGCATTTTGTATTTCTTTAAAATGCTAGCAGGTAAGCAAGGACTAATGGCATTTGTAAGAAACAGAATGAGCTTAGAAAGCAGAAGAGAGACAGGACTTGAGACTTCCGGGGTCCTTGGGAAAGTGTAACTGTTTATTCCCTAGAGCTCCCTAGGGGAGTCTGGCTCCTGTTCACCAGGGGGCAGCACTGTGACCAGTAAGGTCAGGAAGGAGAGGGAAGCAGAGAGGAGAGGACCGGCTGGGACAGAGGAAAAAGGAGAGGCAAGCAGAGGAAAGAGGAGCAGAGCCTGGTGTTCATGGGCAGAGATAAAGAGGAACAGAAAGAGACGATAAACGGCAGAAACGATGCTCTGTAAGCAGGCTAAGCAATTCATGCATCTCGGTTTTTTCCAGTTTATCCTTTATGATTGCAAATTTCGCAGGCCTTTGGTCAACAGCTCCACCTAAGTGGATATCAGGAAATGCTCAGTAAGCAAAGCTATTAACCAAGTGGAGACCCAAAATAATCCCTCTCGGGCCATTTCTGGAGCTGAGCCTTCTTGCTGAACAATAAAGCAATACAAAATTATTGAAAGGGCTGGGACTTTCCATCAGAGAACAATAGCGTCCATCTCCATGTAAGCCAGGCAGCATTATTTCTCAACATGTGGCCCTTGTCAAACTTCCCTTGTCCTTCAACTCCACCCTCGTCCCAGCTTTTGTTTGTGCTCCTACCTGAGCCATAGTGTTCGAGGCCAGTAGGAACTTCCTGAGTGGCCATCTCATCCCAGAATGGGAAGCAAGGTCTTTGCTGATGATAAGTGGACTGGAAACCACAGGGCATTCGAGGGTCTTCAAAAGTGTTCATAGGTCCCTGCCTCTGTGACCAAGGAAGAGAAAAGGAAATTGATTAGGAGGAAAGCCTCCCTAACTGTGCCCAATTGAACTATGACTTTATATCATCCAATCACATGTAAGTAGCATCCATAAAAAAATAATAGGTCATAATCAAGCCTCTGCACCATCCAAAATTCACTGAGAATGAGAATTTCCAATTTAAACAATGAGCACATTTATCTCCATCCATTTATTCACACATCTGAGAACTCCTTTTCTGATCTTCAAATGAAAGCTCACAGTTAAAAGCAGGACATAATAAGCATCAATTCAAATGTACACAATCCCTGCCTTTTCTTTTTCTGACAGCTTTCCCCATAAAAACACCATGAAAGAATATTCTTGTAAGAATTCCAATGTAACATAACTAGCAGGTGATAAATGCAAAAGGAAAAACAAAAACATGAGCTTTACATCATAAATTCACCTTATTTTCTAGTTAATCGGGAAGTATGGACTTTAATGGCATCAGTGCTAGGCAAGGACTGTCCATTTCCCCCAATATTTGGAGATTGTGTCAGTTCCTTACTAATTTTATGAAATCCATAAAATTTTCTATCCACCCAGCACTAATCCAAGTAAGCATGTGTGGAAGGCAATGTTGTTTGTTTTCAGTGTTACAATTGTATCCTTCAAGCTGGGGATTTAGCTCAGTGGCATAAGCTCCTGCTTTGCAAGCTCATGGTCATGAGTTCAATCCCCGGTACCAGGAAAAAAAAAAATTATATCCTTCACAGCCAAATGAAGTCAGATAGACAGAGGGAAATCCTGGCTCCACCACTGACTGATGGGAGTCCATGTCTCCCTCTTAATCCAAACCTCAATTTATTCAGTTATAAAATGAGGATAACAATCCTTACCTCAAAAAGTAAAATGGAATGAAATAATATTTATAAGAAATTATATAAAACTGAAGTAAAATATGAAATGTATTTAATAAAGTCATGTAGTCTGTAACATGCATACAATAACTGCTATAGAAGGAACTGGTTCTCAATAAAAAGTAGGTATTCTTTTAATATAAGATACTCTGAACATTCTTCAGAGTAGAAAGGTGGATTAAATATTAAAACACAAAAGAGAAACAGCAGATCTGTGGAAATATTTCTTGAGAATAGGAGGCTACTCTACACTGAGTCATCATCAAATTTCTTTATCTTATTATCATCCTCCTCTCTTACAGCCCCTCCACCTCCATAAAAATCCCAATTTAAAAAAAAAAACTCCACAAGAATTTGATGTGATTAAAATTACTGATGGTCCTGTAATAGTAAGTGCAGATCCCAAGGACTATTCTTAGCCCTAAAGAGCAACTTGCTAATGCCCAATCGAATTCTCTGTTTGGAGAAACTCTTGTGTCCCCTCTCCCTTTGAGCATACAAAAATCCAGCACTAATATATCAGGTCCAATCAGCCATTGTCTACTCCTCCCCACTTTGCAATGATGCATCCACTTAACTGTAGCAAACTAACAAAAAAAATTCTAAAACATATATTGACACAGAAAAAATTGATTTAAACTCAAATGGAGAAGCAGATATTATGCATGTTGTAACACTATAAAATACCAACTTGAATCCATTCTTTATAACATTCATAGGCTTGCTTAAGCCAGGGCTATTTTATAGTTCAGATCTAAAAGGCCCCTCCCCCACCGGATCGCATGTGTTTGGAGGGGGAGAAGTGTTGTGCACGCCAGTGGAGTCACCTATTAGTGAGCTCAGTAGCTGAATGTGCGGCCAGGAGGCAGGGCCTGGCTGACAGTGGTCACGGTGGTCACGTCAGGTGTCACGCAAAGGGTGCACTCTTGTCCAGGCTTCCTCCCTTCTCTCTCTGCTTCGAGGCTGCCACGAGATGGGCAGCTGTCCTCTACCTGCTCCTCCACCATCACATTCCTGCCTTGGGGTCAGCCAATCATGGACCGAACCCACTCAAACTGTGAGCCAAATAACCCTTTTCTCCTTTAAGTTGTGAGTGCCAGGTATCCCCCCCCCCCCCCGGCAGTGGGAAGTAGCTAATACAAGCTGGCTATAGTTTCCTCTTGGGCTGCTTATCTTCCAACAGTGCCGAAGTTACTGAAAATGCAGTAACACCTTGAGGAGAAACATGGAGAACCTTCGCCAACCTACTGCTGCTCAGAGCCTGTGCCTGTGCCCTGGAGACGAGAGATGTGGCTGAGTGATCAAAGCCGAACTTCACAACCGAACTTCAGTGAGAAAATGTTTCCTGAATTCTGATTTCAACCCATTTCGACGACATCTTATTTAACACCGTAAGCTGCTGAAGTAACTACTCGCAGTACCTCTGCAGAGTTTCTACAGTAACAGAGTCCCCACAACACTTTGAAACTGAGTCCATTTAAAACACATTTTCTAGATGTGTAAGTTAAGCTGTGAGCTCTCAGTATCTTTTCCTATCTGTTCTTATTCCTTCTGACCCTTTCTCAGAATTGAGCATCAAATATCAGAGTTGGAGGAATAGATTCTCAAGGGAGGCAACTTTTTATTCTAAATGGTATGAAGAATGGTATTCTAAATGGTATGAAGAAGAGCTCAAAACTTCAAACTGCTTCCATCTCTTTTCTTTGGGGACACTGTGTATGTGATTTGCCTACAGCAAAAGGTCCTTGTCAAATGGGTCCTGTAAGCTGGGTGCTTCCTTTTAAGACCCAAGAGAACAGTAGGTGGTATAAGTAGTATCCTTGTAAGGTTGCAATAGATAATAATTTGGGTCATTGTAAGACAGTAGCAGATAGTATAAACAGGATCTTTCTTAGCGGATAGCAGGAAATATAAATGGAATCCTTCAAAGTAGGTAATGGTGGGTCGTTTGTTACAGGACCTACTAAAGAGGTAGGTAACTGAGAAGAAAAATAATTCAGAATTAAATTTTGGAACTTCCCTACTATGCAAAGGCCACTGGAATAACATGCAAAGAGGAACTGACAGAAAATGATCTTAGAACAATGTGCAGAAAAGAGAGGGAAGCCAGAAATGATCAGTTAGTGAGAAGGGTATAAAATAATGAGGTTTCAGACAGGTATGATGTCAGTGTAATTTTATTTTGGCTTAACTCAAAGCTTTAGAGTTCCAACTATGCATAGTATTAGCTTCATTTTACATGGTTTGGCTTTTTTCATGGAGTTTTTCGCCCTCAAATGAGGCTCTTTGGGAAGTAGAACATAATTTATATATAAAACTGTGTATTTTAGGGCATGATTTCTCTGTAGTCAGTTGAGCCAGAGGACACTAGTGAAACTTGTCTCAAAATTAAAAAGAAAGAGAGAGAAAAGAATGAGAAGATGACAATATCCAAATCTACCAGAAACCACAAGCATCTTTGCTGGTGGCCGCCCTGCTCCTAAGAAGCCTTTCATGGTTCTGTTATCTCGACACCTGCCTCTTATTAGACATTTCATGAACTGACTGAATAACTATTTCACAGAGTATGAAAATGACTTTTTTTTCAAGAGAACCACATCATCAGAGTTCTGCTTCATTATGAAACCATCTCAGCTGCGGAGAAAGAAGCAGGTTAGTAGCAGAGCAGAAATCTGCCACGCACGGCCCCATTTTGCTGCTAGAAAGGACACCACCCACAGCAGGTCCTTGCCGGTGAGTCTCTCTTCCTTGGCACCCTTCTTTCCTGGCTGTAACTGGACATGTGTTAATGAGATGTAACCAACACACCCAGTCTCTGTCACAGCTAAAAAAAAAAAAAAAAAACAACAGCTTCTCACTCACTGCGCCCACGGGTGAGTGGGTGAAAGGAACTAACGCGCATCACCCACCTGCTGGCACCAGCTGGCGTGCCAAGCTGGATACCGATACGGTCACTTTCAATCTTTGCCACAATCCTGCAAGACTAGTGTCTTCCTCTCTGTGTTACGGAAGAGCAAACTGAGATTTTAATTTTAGGTGGGAAGTGAGTTTGCGAAGGCCACAGTGCTAATGAAACAATGAAGGTAGAATTTTACCCCCAGCCCGCTTAACTCCAGACTATTATTTGTTCTACTTGTTCAAAACGAGGCCGAGTGGCTCAAGATTAGTTTGCTTACAAATGGGGTTATTATTCTGTAACAGGCACTTTGTGGGTGACGCTGACGAGTGTTCATGGTGCGACTGTGCATGCAGCACCTCGTCTACGCCAATATCATGTCACACAGATGCTAAGGTTACAACACGAGCAAGAACTCAGTTAGTCCCCGGGGTCACACAGACAAGTAAACAGGAAGTTACGGTGAGGGTATGGCGGGTCTTTTGGGAAGGGAAAGCAAGGAAAGCTTCTTGGAGGAAGTAGCCTAAGGTAAAGTTGAGTGGGACCTGGCCCTTGGCTTTGCTCTGCCTTAAGGGCGAGCCAGCTCTCACAGCTGACACCTCAGCTGGCCTCACCCATCCCAGTGCTGCCTGGGCTGCCTGCTTTGAGTCCCTCCCTGAGCTCCACAGCCCATGCTTCAGGGTATGGAGGCAGGGTCCCCAGCTGCATTTCCTACCCTGCAACATTTGGTTATGACTTCGGGGCCACTCTTCACTTCCCCTCTAGCTCTGCCATATTGCAAAGCCATTCCATTTGCTCAGTCTTCTTTCTTTTTGTCCCCCACCCCCACCCTGCTGAGTCTCACAAAACTGGAAAAGAGGGAATAGGGGAATACTTTTATGACACCAAATTACAAACATATGGAGTCCGTGTATCTGCAAGCAAGGTGACAATTCTTCCAGAAGGTTCCCTGCTACAACCAAGCCGCCTACACCATGCAGGTGTTTGGCCTTGTGCTCCCTCTGTGCTCACCTTTTGCACCTGTCAGTAGTGTAATCCAGGACTTAGCGTTAGGCCATCAATAAGGAAGACACAATAAACACTCCTAGAGGCTGCTGTTTTCCAAACCCACTTTAAACTCAGAAGTGACACTGAGTCCTCACTGGGTAAAGGGGCACTGGGATTTGCAAAGCACAGGGACAACCTGCTCTGATTTTCTAGGAATGTCACAGACACTCACATGCACTGTAGCGGAGAGATGGAAGGGGCAATAAATCAGGAAGCTTGGATTCAAGTTCTGCTCCACCACCAAGGAGCTGCGGAACCTCTGACCCATCACTTAACCTCCCTAAGCTTTTGCTTCCTGAGGAGCTGGCCCTGACAATCCGCTAGTTCCTTGCCAACTCTAGGGCTCCGTTTTGCTGATTTCTCCCACATTCTTCTTCCTGACCTTGTGACTGGCAACCTTCTTCAGCTCTAGGGCCTGGGAGGGTGCGGAGGCCTCCATAGCAACCTTGTCAGTGTCATCATAAGGAAGATCACCGCGTCCTCTTCAAATGCATTCTTTCCCTGTCATGCTTTCCTAAAACCATCCTCTAACACTGTTTTGTCATCGTATTTCTCCTGTTGTGGAAGGGAAAAATGAAGCTCGGGAGGAACCTTAGTTATAAAAGCCCTCAGACAGAAGGGCTTTAAAGCAGTGGATGCTGTCTTACACTGTTAACACATGGCCACTTCTCAGCCGGAAGCTTACAGCTGCCTGGCCACGGTCTCCACTGACACTATGCTGAACAATTGTGTGGACCCATTAATTACATGTGGACTTCCTTGTCCTCAGAAGATGCCTAAGACAGCACTTCCTTGCACTGCTAGAGGAACACGTTACAGATAAATCTCCTTGGCTGATGATAAGTTTGGTCGTGCTGTGGTCTCAGGAGGACAGAAGGGCACAGAGGGGCCTCTTGGGTACATCTGCTCTAGAGGGCCCATTGGTCCTGCTCTGTGAAGGGACAGGAGGAAACAGAGCTCCCCCGGCCCTCTCCAAACGTACATCAGAAGGGAGGGAGGGTAGGTGTGGCAGCAGCCAGGAGACACAGGAACAAACAAAATAGGAAACTCTCAAAGGGCAATTTAATTTTAAACTCAAGGCCAGGAAATTCTTTTGGAAACAATAAGAGTGATAGGCTTGGACCTTGGTGAAAGGGCAGGAATGACACACTGCAAGTTTCTGAGTGAGGAACCTGAAGCCCAGCGAGGGCTGTGGCGCAGGGCATCTCTAACTGCGCCTCTGGCTGTGCTTGGCTTCCATGAAGACCAGCTGGTTAGCACACCGAGGTGGGGGTGATGAGTCCAACAACAGTGCTGCAACTCTGCACACCAGCCTGAGGGCCCAGCAGACCGCAGCTGAGACACAGACCAGGCCCCAGAGAGGAGAAAGTGTCTCGGCCCGGGCCACAGCCCTGCGGCCTGCACCAGTGCCTCACTTGTCAGCTTGGAGTTCTGCAGATGACAAGTTGCTACCCGCTCAGCACGAAGCCTTCAGGCCCACAGAGACACTCAGGATGACAACTGGAGGCATCTTGTAGTGCAGAGAGGGCCAGGGAAGCTGGCTATGACCTTGGGACGGGACATGGGTGGGAGGACTCACAAGGCTAAAAGACTGTCCTGTCTTGCGATTTGCTCAAGGGTCTACAAAATGGAGTTCTGATGTTTTTCTAACTCGGGGAAGGGCAAGTTTCATAAACAAGGTAGATGGATGTGTGGAAGTTGGTTAGAAGTTCTTATTCACACCAAGTATCTTTCTAAACAATGAATCAGATGAATTGGGGAGCTGCTACTATGTGAATGTGCTCTTCCAAAATTCCTAGGTTGAAACTTAAAAACCAACGTTATAGTGTTAAAAGGTGGAGCTGCTAGGAAGTGAGTGGCCACGAGGGTAGAGAGTCACAGATAGGATCAGGCTGTGTAGGAAAGACCTCACAGGAGTCAGTCCAGTCTCTTCTATCCCTTCTCCCATGTGAGGACACAACGTTCCCCCCATCAGGAGGATACAGTGGCAAAGGACAGATGGCCCCTCTCCAGACCCAGAACCTACCCACATCTTGACCTTGACTTTCCAGCCCTCTAGAACTGTGAGCAACAGCTTCCTGTTCTTTATGAGCTCCCCCATCTCAAGCATTTTGTTATAGCTACCCAGACTAAAATAGAAGCATTCTAGGCCAAGAGTCAGGAGATTTGGATCACACCCATCCCTTGCCAACTTGGTAAATTTGGGCTGTTCCTTTAACTTCTTAAGACCTTAAGTTTTTGATATTGTGATATGGGCTTCAAAGTTGTAGCCTAAATCTAAAATTCTCCAATTTGTAATGATTGAATCTAAAGTTAGGAAAAATATTAATTATTAGGGTTTTATTTTGCCTTTCATTTCTGTGGCTACCAATAAGAGAAGTATAAATCACTTCCCAAACACTATGTTTCAACAATCTCTTTAGGGATAAAATCATCATCGTCCCAAGTAACAAGACTGAAAAATTCTGTTCTGGTTGATAGCCAGATTCAGAATTTCTTTTTGTGTGTTTCCAATTCTCTAATCCTGAATACCTTACCCATTGCCCTCCAGGATTCCCACAGAGAAGGAATCTGCACCGAGGTTCACAGAAGCAGGCACAGTCTGCACAAAATGCACAGGGGCAGAACAAGGATTGCTTCTCAAACACACCCAAAAGCTCAAATCCTGAGCCATGTGGGGTGAAGGTAAAGATCTACCAACAGCCAGAGCATCCCGCTCCCAAGGAGGCCCAATTAAACTACAGTTACTCAAGATAAGAAAATCAAGTCTGTTTACACAATGGGGCTGTAAACCACCAGGCTCTGACAAGGAAACTTTGATCTGGTGGTAAGAGAGTTATTTCTCATGTAAGGCAGTAGTGAAGCAAGACGGTTTCCCAATAGGAATATCTCCATCTTTACCCCACAAGCTCCATCTTGTTCTGGCAACACCCAGTATGGACAAATAAAAATCATCTCCAGTCCTCCCCCCATGGCTGTGTCTAACACAATCAAAAAGTCCAGAATAAGACACAGCGAATAAAGGAAAAAGGAAATTGACTGGGGTCATCTTTTTGGAGGCACTAGACAGCACTTTGTTATTTAATGGTCATCCCAGTGACCTTTCAGGGTAAGTTATTTGCTGCTATACAAATGGGAGCATTGAGGTTCAGGGAAGTTAAGTAGTTTTCCCAAGGTTACACAGCTAAAGAGTGACAGGCCAGAACGTAGCCCAGGTCTTTCTGATTTGAAAGCCGAAGTACTTTCAACTATAAGTGTCTGGGACACTGGGCATGATCTGAATATCTCCCCCAAAATTTGCGTTGAAATTTAACTAATATCGTAACAGATATTGGGAGGTGACTAGGCCCTCAAGGCGCTGTCCTTATGAATGGGTTAACATATTGCTGAAGGTGTGGGTTCCTAGCCTAAAGGATAAATTCAGGTACTCTCCATCTCCTGTTCTCTCTCTCTCTCTCTCTCTCTCTCTCTCACACACACACACACACACACACACACACACACTCATTTGTCACATAACTCCTTCTGTCATAACGCAGCAAGCAGCCTCTCACCAGATGCAACCTCTGGAACCAGGAGCCAAATAAATTTATTTCTTGATAAATTACTCAGTCAGCTTCTCTGTTATAGTAGCAGAAAATAAACTAAGATAGATAGATTCCATGGCTCCCTGACCCAGGACTAAGGGTTCCATCTCTTAGTCCGGTATGAAACAGATAGGAATAAAATGGGTTCCCCTTCTGCTTCTCCAGAGTATCTGAAGACAAGACATGGAGTTATGTGTATGAATTTTTATCTCTTTTTTTTTTTGGTACCGGGGATCAAACTCACGACCTCGCGCTTGCCAGGCAGGCGCTTAAGCCACTGAGCTAAATCCCCAGCATGAATTTTTATCTCAATCAATCGGTCATAGAGGAGAGAAAGAAAATGTACCGATGATCTGTCCAAACCATGGAGAGATTGACAAGATCCACAATTAATCTCAAAAGACCTCTGAGATAGAAAGCTTGTGTCTGAGGGCCACAGTTTGGATCTTGTTTTTTCAATGCGCTTAGCCAAACCTCATAGCCAGCTATTCATTCCCTTTGTCTCCACCAACTCAAGATTCAGCTGGCCCAAGAGGACAAAAGTGCCACTGCAGTATACAGGAAGGATGGAGCTAATGCCCAGGCCAGCTGGGGGCTGTGATTCTCTTTCACTTCCCTCCCAAGCTGACATCCAGCACGTGCTCTGGCATATTTCTACCACCTGTGCCTACGCTGAGCAAATGTTTGAGGTAGCCCTGACCTCGTGTCATTTTATGCTGCACAAGAGTAATTGTCTCACAAATGCGAACCTATACATACAACTCTGAAGTCAATAGGTCTTTCCTTGGATAGTATCAGAACCCCAACTTTCATCCAGAAAATACAAGTATCATATTCATAAAAGAAGCATATTTGGGTGAGAGACAGTGAAAAAAGTGACTACTTTCCAACGTAAATTACCCAAGCTAGCAAGACTATCTCCTTAGCCCAAAGAATTATTCCAGAAAATTGTGCCATTTAGGAGTATCCATTTAGCCTCTGGGCACTAGTGCCTTGCATGTGTCTAGAAGCCTGGAAGCTACTGTCGCCTGGGTTTGTTGCTTTATTCCCAAAGCACAGAGCTGCGAACAGAGGTGAGTGGGCAGGAACATTCACTGTCTCCTAAACAGCTCAAGGTGCTTCCTAATGATCACCTGGCACAGGCGTCCTAAGTCCCCGAAGGCCTCCTCCACACATCCTCCGTGCTCTGAGCTCACAAAGGCCTGGGGTTTGTTTATTTGAAACTACGAAGAGCCCAGGGTCTCCTGCAGCCCTCCCTCTGCTGGGCCAGCGCCATGGCAGGATGAGAAGGATGACACAGGAGAGGACCAATGTGTCTGCAGTGCAGGGACTTCCAGGACTCAGGGCAGACTGGCCAGTTGGGACCACAACAGGAAGGAGGTGCTTCCTGCCCTGGACGAAGGGCCCCTGACACACAGCCCATATAAGTACCTGGAAATGGCCCCCTACCCACACAAAGGCCACTTCCGAAAGGGTTGTTTCTCTACCTCACTGGCTGTGACATCACTTCATTCATTGCAGTCTCCTAAGGGGCTGACCTTACCATCCGGAAAATATGTGTCCTGCTTTTGACAAAGTGACCCTGAACACACAATGCGAGTGCTGCGTAAAATGGTCATTACCATTGATTTTTTATTGTATCTGTAAATATTTCAAGCACTCTTCTAGCACAGCAAAGGCCCATAGAATGCTAATGTCATCTCTAACTAACAAATTAGCAGTCCGTGGCTTAGCAATCTTTCAGGATTAGAAAATAGTCTTATTTTATTTTAGAAGAGTATTTCTTGGTCAGCTAAAGCAGTCCTTCAGAAGAGGAACACATTCTCAGGGTTTTTTCTCTTTTTTAATATATCCCTTTCTAAAATAACTTACAAGGCCCCGAGACCTACTCAGCGCAGTGTGAGCGAATAGGAACGACTGCCTTCAGCAGTGAAGCTGGTGCTTGGTGGCTTTTCCAGGCCGAGGTCTCGCAGTCCCAGCACAGTTGCCATCAGGAGCTGTTCGATTCTCTGTGTTAGGAGTCTGCTTTAGGTGTTGCAGGAAGTTTAGTTACATTCATGGCCTCTGCAGACTGGAAGACACTAGCAGCTCCCACATTTTGACACCCAAACATCTCAGCCATCATCAAATAACCACCTGAGTGGGCAAACCTCACTGGCTGTCAGGATTTCCTTTTTCCTCTCAAGAGTACCGTGGCTGGGACAGAGTGGTTAGTTCTGGTGGTCCTAGCAGACTATGGCACGAGCCTGGGAGCCAGGGGGACATGGGCTATCGAGCTAAGCCCTCTGGGCCAGTTTGAACACTGAGGCTTCAAAGGCACTGAAAAGATGCTGTGTCCCCAGGACTCTGACCACCTGGTCTTTGGAAGTTAAAACTCCGCTCACTCCTCTACTGGATCTTAAACTGGGATGCAGTGCGAGTGAGGTCTGCTTGGTAAGATCACTGGTTCCAAACTGCCAAGGTTATAGTTTGTAGATAAACTATAGATGCTTTAACTTTCTCATAGCCCAGCCTAAGATCATAAGATCTTACCTGTTAGAGTGGCTTTAGTGAACTTGCACTTGCACTGATAAATATTACTGGTTTTTTTTTTTTTCAATTTTATTAGAGCAAAGGCCTTAAAGACTTCTTCATTTGCTTTATGGTTCTGAAGGGTTACCTAGTTCCAGTAATAGAGAAACTGAAGTCCAGAGACAAGTTGTAAGTGAAGGTGCTGGAACAATACCTTAGCAGCTATGTTATGCTACTTCATGCTTTTACTCAAGTAGCTTTGAAATTTGTAGTGAGGGGTTTCACATGTTGATAATGTTTTCCAGCTATAACAATGGGGCTGTGGTCTTTATTTTGAAATCAATGAAAAGTATTCAAAATACATTAAAAATATCTAGTGTATTCATCTGGGGTGGGGCTAGATTGATTTGGGATTTCCAAATCTACAAGTTCCAGTTACCATCTCTAGGATATTCTATTATGCTTACAGCCTAAATGGTGACATTAGATTTTTTTATTCTTGTGTCTTACAAAAGTACATCTATGTAAGGCATTCTTCACTTTGAAATGATATTAATCCTGCTTGATTATAATACTGATAAAATTAACAAGCCAGTTTCAAATGGTCTTTTCTAAGTCAATGACACTTTGGTCTTCATAGTATGATATCTTTATTTGTTTTAACAAATCGCTGCCATATCATCTTTAAGGAAGATGGAGTGCAATGTGTGTGGACCTTAGAGGATAATCTTTCTGTGAAATGCAGGAGGATGGTCTGGTTGGATACTGCTCCAGTCCTTTACATCACCTCAACTGCAAGTCCCTTCTGTTAAACAAAGTAGAGTGACTGCTTACCTGGATTTGTGAGTGAATTTTAAAAAAAAATGTATTTCTAATGTAAATTAAAGTCTAAATCTTTTGTCTAATTCAAATTTTCTTCGGAAGAGTGAGGGATGTTTACATGAAAACAGAAGCCTTTTTAGAAAGACCTGTGTGTTATGGGATGGACAGTGAAGACAGATGTGTTAATTACCCTTCAACTATGTCTTTCACCCTGACTATACAATAGCTTTTGAGAAAATGATTTTTCAGTACTCTACAAAAATTCAGATTTTTGTACTTTCATATCCAATTACAGGTACAGTGATGGACAGCTTAGAGTACCAAAGCTAAAAACTGCACAGAATCTCAGATAGACATAGTCAAATGCCAAAGTCAGAAAACAGCCCTCGTTAATTGGTATCTACTTAGATTCATGTACTGTGAAGAGTTAAGAATAAACTTATCTGTCCATTTCCAGAGTAAATAAAGAGAAAAACAAATGTAGTAACTATTTTTTTATAAAATCCTACAGAATTTAGAAAATAATTAGCAACATATCTCTTAACATTTAAATTTCATTTTACAGCTAAAACTGATCAGTGACAGCATTATAAGATCTTTCACATAGTACATTTTTAAAGGAATTTCCGAAGCATTTCTAGTAAACAATATATAGCACAGTGTCTTGGTTACTTTTTTCTCATTGCTGAGACAAAATACCTGATGCCCAAAACTGAGGAAGGAAAGGTTTAGCTCACAGTTTATGGAGGTTTCAGTCCATGAGCAGTTGGCTCCAAGGCAGGGTGGCTCATGGCAGAGGACAACAGTTCATGGAAGTAGAAAACAAAGCAACAAGATCAAAAAGAGAGGAGCACGAGAGAAGACTTTTTCTGTTCCTTATATTGTATGTAGTCTACCCACCCTAGCACTCACACCCATAATCCCAGCATTGGACCATGAATCAATCACAAATTCTAGAATCCTGCTCCCATGACTGCATGAAGTTTCGGGGGAAGTCCAGACACAAACCATAACACACTGTCAAGAATCTCCTCTCTATAAGCAAAATTAGAGTCCTAACTTTCATTTTTTCTTTCTTAAAATATGATTTCATTATATTTTCCCACAAGTTTATCATCACATTTCATTTTATTTTCACTTTCAAATTATTGGATTAGAAAACTTGCATTGTTTTACATTTGTGCCTGAGGCCCAAGGTAAGTTAAATGATAATATCAGTAGGCCTAGGGAACATTCCTATGGAAAAACTCCTCACCAAATTAATGGAGCAGTAGATATCAATCGGCTTTGTCTGTGAATCATGTTTGAGTCACAATCTCTGAAACTCGTACATACTAAAAGTCTTCAACAAAGGCATGAGACTTGGGTTGCTACTTGATATGCTGTTAAAACAAGAGATAATCTCACAATTAATCTCCTCCAAAAGATTCAAAGCTGAGGCCAACTTGGCATTCAGGTCACTGGCTTTTCTAAGCAGAAGTCAGGAAACCAGAAGGGGGTATAGAGGGCTGAGTAGGTAAAGAGGGGCATTGAAGGGACCACCACTCACCACCATTGCAGGACGAGATGCCAGGTAAGGGCCAGGGCTGCTCATGGTCGAATCCACAAAGTAGTTCATTCTGCTGTCAGCACCTGTGCAGGAGAAAGTGTTGGCTGAGCCACCGGATACACATAGTTGTGTGGACGAGGCTCCAGGGAGCACAAGGGTCTTAGCTAGGAGCTTCCGTAGGAATGTGAAGACGAGAAGGCGGCTGACATCCAGAAAGACAGGTGACAGAGCCTGGCAAGCAGGGTGGAGCAGACCCCAGACAAAACCAGTCTCCCAGCAGCAAAGCAGCATGAGCACTAGATTCTGCCTCCTGTGCAGTGAGAGGCCCATGGAAACCACCCTCTGGAGGATTGCTGGGCAGGGAACGCAACGCATCTTGTGCGTCTTTAAACAGAATCTCCAGCTATGTATCATCTGTCCCTCTTCCCCTAGCAGGCTTGGAAATAGCAGAAATTCAATACATAGTTGTGCTATTAATTAACTGAAAAAGAAACAAAAGATTGGAAACAGGAACAGAAGTGTATTGGCCAGCACCTTCTTGTTGAGAGTCATTATCTGCATTGAAAATCTCAATAACTAGAGTGTTTAAACAATGTCCTGGCTAGAGGGATTTTCCAACTAGCTCAGTCATCAGAAAAATTGTTTATATATCAAAGATTTCTGTTAACTTAGAGGCTTTCTGGAGTTCATTAGTTCACAAACTTTCATTTATTGAAAAATATGTGCTAAAAAATATGTCTTTCTTGAATAATTTAGAAGATTAAATTCCTAAGCACATCATTCAGAGAACAAATTCCTATTGTCAGGAAGTGACATTTCAACTTCATTACCTTCAAGTTTCTATTTATTCTTTTCCCTTATTCTTCTGGCCATTTAAAGCAACTGGCATATTCCTTAAAAAGTAGTATACAGTTTGGGTGTGGTGGCACACACCTGCAGCAATCAGGAGGCTGAAGCAAGAGGATTGCTGCAAGTTTGAGGCCAGTTACTACAAGTGAGTTCAAGGTCAGCCTTAGCTGCATAATGAGACCCTGCCTCAAAAAAAAAGAAAGAAGAAAGAAAGAAAGAAAGAAAGAAAGAAAGAAAGAAAGAAAGAAAGAATAGGAAAAGAAAAAACAAGAGAAAAAGAAAAAAGGCAGAGTACTAAGATAGATCTTATGTTCAGTCTGCAGTGCTGGGTCACCACCTTGATACTGCATGATGGAAGTCTACTTTTATATGAAATGTATTTAAATAGGAGTTAGACAGATTCTGCAATATAAAACTATGCCAAGAACTTCAATCAATGAGTCACTAATATAACATGATTCAGAGAGATCAGCTAAACACTCATCATAACTTATTATAGAACTATGTTTTTAAAATAAAATAATTTTTTAACAATTATATTTCCTTGTTTTCTCCCAAAGAGAGAACCCACATAATGTTAATTTTAAAATAATTAAGGATTCTGGGTAGTTCTGCTAAGTGAATCAAGATTCCTCCCTCTAGCTGTTTAAGGAACTGAGCCCCACAGCAGCAAGCAGTCCAGGTCGAGCTCTTGGGAGGCAGACAGCACAGCAGGTGCTGTGCTCAGCAGATGCCTCTTCAGTTCTGCTTTCTTACAGTGGTGGACAGAAGCACACTGTGCCTCAGACTCTGAGCTGAGTGCTGAACTAGGACTAAGAAGCATAAAACATAGCTCAGTGGAGACCTGTCCTGATCTTAAACCATGAAGATGGTCTTCAGGGGCCCACCCAAACCTTACTTGTTTTTAATCTTATAATTCAATCCTCAAAGTCCTAATGAATCAACACCAAACTATATATCCCCACCTTAACATTGTGATCTGCTCATAGATGAGACTTATAACACTGACTATACTATACTAAGAATGGTTTAGTCATGATCCTTAGGGAAAAGCTGACCAGCCCTCCAGGGTCCTTATACCTGCTGGGGATGACGAGGCATGGGAGGCACCAACAAAGCAGTTGATTCCCTTCCAAGAAGCACAAAAGAGTTCCTGAGTCCTCACAGAACTCAGCTGTCCCTTTGACAATACTGGAGTAGGCGTCTTTGGCTGGGAATTTGTTTATTCTATGAACAAGGAATTGTCATGTACTTACCGTGTGCCAGGCCCTATTCTGGCCCTTGAGACACAGGAGGAAATAAAGACTCCTGAGCTCAGGAGTCCTTAGATTCTACCAGACTCTGGGAAGAGAAGCTGAGAAAGGCAGTGTCTGTCTTCAAGCAGAGGGAAAGACACACTCACACTATAACATAATTTGGTGAGCAGTTTGCCAACAACACGGAGAATAAAAGAAGCAGTGAGGTCTGCTGGGCGCTGGGGATAAGAAGTTGTGGAAGGCTGCCCAGAGGGAGGCGTGACCTCATGGCCCCAGGAATGGTGCTGAGACTCCCACAAGCAGCAAAGGACCTTTCCCCTTCCGAATGCCTATTCTACTCACATATCTGGAAGAGAAAGGACTTTTGGAATTGGCAGCAACACCCCGGAGCCCAGCTCAAAGACACCAGCATTTTCTGCCTGTGGCCAGACAGCACGCCCCCTCATAGCTGCACATTTGGAAAAAGGCTTGGTAGAAATGCTTTTTCTCTTCCAATCAATTGACAGAGCGAGGGAGGAAACCTCTGGCCCAACATCTGGTGCATTTTGTGCTGGACCGCGTTCACCGCTGTATGAATGACACTTCCCTTGGGGAAAAGCCCTTTGCCCAGGGAGGAAACTGAAAAGAGGGAGTTGCCAGGGCTCTCAAGAGCTCTCATCTCAGGAAATAACTCCGGGACAGAAATGGATTGCTTCTTTAGTGTTTTTTGGAGAAAGAAAAAAAGAACCTGCCCTTTTCCCACTTGTAGACTGTGACACAGAACAGCTGCTGGAGATCTAAACCCTTTCAGAAGATGCAAAAGGAGTGTTGGGAGATTTTTGTGTGTGGGTTTTCTTCCACCTCTCTGGCTTTCTGGCAAGGAGAATTCCCTCCCACATGACAACTGCTTGACCATCAGCTAGCTGGACCAGTGTTTTCTTGGCATTGTGCACGTTTGTTACCTAAATGGAAAACAACTGTGATTTTAAGATTTACTCCCCGGTTGAGAAGATGCCATGAGACCTGCCTGGGTGCAGAAGTGATCTGAAAATGTGGTAACAGGGCCATGAAGAGCTGAGTTCATTTTTCTTGAATGGGAGCAGCACCATCCAAGCAGCAAAGTACAGGGGTCCCAGGCAAGACTGCCAAACTGCCACTGACCAATCCACACTCCCTCCCCCCACTCAGCCCAACCCTCATTGCCCCGCAGCACCTCAGCACAGAGTGTACAACTCTCTATGGCTCTCTTGAGCACAAGGTGCTGTCTCCCACTTCCCTGCCTGCCTCATGTTCCCAGTCTTCTCAAAAGGTCCCTCCATCCTCCAGCTCCCCAGGACTTGTGAGCCCCTCTATCTGGAGGTGCAGGATCATCTCATTGCGTCTGACTGCCTGGAGCCCTCCCTGAATCATGTTTCACCTCCTCCAGGGCCAGTGCTCCTGCGTCCTATCAGTGCCTGTCACACTGCTTCACCAACGTCTTTGCATCTGTCTCCCTCTAGATTCTGAGCTATTAGAAGTAGGCACTGTGCCCTTTCCACTTTCCTATGTATCTCCAGCGCCTAAGACAGGCCAGGGCATAGCAGAAACTCACAGTTTTTTAAATCTGAATGACTGGATGACTGGGTCTCCCAAGACACAGATCAGAGGTGAATGCATTTATTTCTCAAACCAGAGACTCTGAATAAGTAAAGAGACCCTGGAAATAAGGAGTCTGCTTCATGATCCATTCCTCAGCAAAAATTGCTTCTTCTCATTCACATGGTTACTTGAGGTCACCTTATCTAAGAAGCATTTCCCTACAGCCCTGTACGAACAGCTGTGCCCCCCTCTCCATTTGGACATGTCATGTGTACTGTCTCCTCCAGAGTGGGATTTTAGTCCATTTCTTTACACAGACCCCGAGATCTTACACCAGGGTCGGCAGGTGTTTAGCACATGAATGACTGCTGAATACCAGAGCCTAAGTTAGAAAATTTGTACATAGCTCTTAGCTATGTGAGTCCTCTTTCCACAAATGAGAAAAACTCAAGCCTCACTTTTCACTGGTCTTGCTGAGATATGCCTTGTTTACTTTCATTATTTTGGATTTAGGGACAAAAGTCAGCAGTCAGTGGAGAGAATGGAAAGCACAGGTTGTGTGTATGCACATCTCAGGTCCTCCAAATCCCTCTAGCACTGGTTCCTTCTTTGATCTTAGAAAGAGTCGCACTCTTCACAAAGCCTATGACCACTTCTCCAGTTTCCCACAATCACAGGACCTGTAACCCAGCTGGGACCTGCAGGCCGACACTTGATTTATTCAACTCTCACCAGCGCAGGTTGAGTGATATACAAAGTTAAAGATAAAGTGAAGGAGAGAAAGGGCTGTTTGGGCCACAGAAGAAAAGTGGTAAATCCCAAAGACATGAGCCGTTAATCAAGGCTGGGATCCAGTTCACACCAACTCTCAGCCACTTGCCTGTATTTCCAGGTAACTGTGACGTTAGTAGAGGTTTTCACTTTGGGCTATCTACTGCAATGTATTACTCCAGATGTGTGATCCAGTAAACCATACTCTAACTTTTTCTCTTCAAACTAATTGTTTTTGTCAAAATAATATACACTGAGAAAATTAAAAGTACAGCAAAGTCTCAGATGAACGTCAAAATCCCCTCAAATCCCAGAGATAATTGCATTAATATTTTGTCCAACATTCTTCTCAGTATTCTAATGTATCTATACAGATGTTACACATACAGGCACTCATACTTTTATTTCAGTGATATTTTCTACATGCTATTTTATAATTTGTTTTTTCATTGATATTTGAACTAACGCAATGGGCATTCTTTTGGTCAATAAATACAGCTCTATATCATGAACTTTAAGACTGACAAACATTCTACTATATATATACATTGTACTTTTCTTAATGAGCTTTTTATTTTTGCATATATTTAATTTGTCTCCAATTCCTTATCATTGTAAAAAAATTCCTAAAATATTTTATATTCTCATTAATTGCCTAAAAGTAGTACTACTGGGGCAAAGAATGTGAATATTGTGTGTTTTAATACGTATCAACAATTGTATTCAAAATAGATAAGCCAGAAATATACTGCTTCTAACAAGAAGTTATGTTTGAATGTAAACTTGACCTCTAGACTTCCTATTAGTTCACAAGCCAGCAATTATGGGTAAAACTTACTTTGAGCCTTTTATTATTGTATATTTAATATGAGGCCTACAGGCCAGGGACCAGAGAATATAAAAGCTCAATGAAGCTGGAGCAAAGCAAGTTTGTTTTTTCCCACTTTTTCTTGTGTAAGTTGTGCAAAATATTAATAGATTTATAATTAGCATTTCTCTGAATGTCAACAATGTAGGATTTCATTCAATTTACATAAGAAGGATATCCTTTTGGCTTGGGATACAAGAAAGGAAGAGTTTGGCTTCCAAAAGCACTAGCCATTTAAAAACACTTGCTCAGAACAACAGCACCTCACCCAGACTAAAACCAGCACCGTGCCATGAAGGCAGTCTCATCTGCAACCTGGACAGCATCTTTGATAGCCACGAGGATGGCTCTACAGAGCCCCGCCTCAGGATCCAGAAACCATAAATATTCACATCCCTTATATAGCAGGACACAATATCTGCATTTCATCCATGCCCGTGTTCCTGTGCATTATACATCATCTCTAGAGTACTTGTGACACCTAGTGCAAGATAAACGCTGTGTAAATAGTTGCTGTACAGTATCATTTAGAGCACAGTAGCAAGAAAACGTCTGTACATGTTCAGTATAGATGTATTTTTTCAAATATTTTTATCTACATTTGATTGAATCTGTAGAAATAGGGGGGAAGGGGGCAAGCCATATCATGTAAGTGTATTTTTAAGGATAAAGAATGTGACCTCCTTCAGGAAGCTTGCTCTGGGGTTCTTGGGCAGGTACCTGGACATCACTGATGCCCCTCCTGGGATTGGCTCTCAGTGATGACATACAGTCATGGCACTTTCTGTGTGGAGGTCTATCTCCACTTGTGAATCAAGAGTTACTTGAGCGGAGACACAATGTCTTCTTCAGTGGTGCAAGTGGACACGCAACACACATTTGTTGACTAAATGAAGGAAAGTGCGTGTATTCGAAATAGAGTTGGTATGTGCAATAAACTAAGTCCCAGAGCCCAAGCATATCCAGGAGGATGAAAATATGTTCACAGGAACAACAAAAGAGTCCTCACCCACCGGGAATCATGTCCAACGCGACCCTGAGGTCAGGATTCTGAAATGTTAACCATAAGCAAAATCACTCTTTGCTGAACTAACGCATGCATTAGATTGATGATTTGGGCCTATCCTTATTTCTAATTCTTCTGCACAGTCCATTTGTATTTCTCAAATCAGCTGATAGGTATCTCCCCTGACCTGTCATTATAACAGAAGCTATCAAATTTAATTTTTTAAGGACTCAAATTTAAGAGAGCTTACAAACAACTGAACATTCCCTACCCTCCAAGGAAAGTGTGTCATTACAATGCAGAGAAAAGAAAAATGCTTAGCACTGAAGACAGTTTTTCTGACTCCAAAGTCTATAAGGAGTCTCATCTTCTTGGCTAAGTGTGCTAACATCACAGCAGCAAACATTCCTTCTTACTTACAGCAGGCAACACTTACCAAAAAAGATGATGCTCTGAATTATGTGAAATTGGTTTCTGTGTCAAAAACCAAGACACCTACCTGTGCCTAAGCTCACAAAGCAGGAATGTGCAGAACAATCAGCATCTGTCTTGGTTCTCCTGACCCTCATTTATTCCCCTACTCTTAAGTGAGAATGATTTATATCCATTTTCTATTTCTAAAAAGAACAAAAACTCCTAGCTAAACAACATTCTTATGTCTATTATGAATGGAAATAGCTCAACTAATCTTTCTGGTTGTAGTAAAATGATCTCACGTCACTATAATATTACAAGGGTGTATTGTTTTGGTCTTCCTGATAGAGGAAGTCCCTAGAGACTCCTGAAAAATAGAGATAAAAAGGTGCTTTTACGTTAGTGTGCCATAGCAGGTAGGAAATAAGGAGTGCTGCATAGATTATTTTTACATTTCCTCCTCAGTGGAAAAAGTTCCCTCGCCCTCATGCTGCTGGAATGCATTGTTAACAACAGGCAGAGAGGTTCTTGCTTCTAAGCATCCGGGGAATACATTAAAATCAGCCAATTCTATTGTGTCTTAGAATTTAATCAGAACAGTGTCAGACTTGGTCTCTGAAATTGGTCAGAAACTAGTAATCCGCGATTTCTCATCAATCTTCATGTGAGAAAATCTTCTGGATGAGCACAGGCGACATTCAATGAACCAGTTCATGATAAAACTGACCACAGTTCCCATACAGATGCTATTCTTCAATCCTGAGCATAGCCATGAAATTCAACAAACCCCATAGGGGGCCTTACATATACTCTAATCCGGTGAACATGTATGGTACCATAAACAGGTACCATAAATAACTTAAAAATAAGTTGATTTTTTTTTAACTAAGAACCAGAAAGCAAAGCAGAATGAGCTGGCAGAATGATGCTAAGTACTCTTTGCTTCCCAGTACTGGATGTAGTACAGATTAGGGCATAAAAGTTTCTTGGCCATGGCAAACCTAAATAAAGACTCCAAGACTGAAAATATCAACTCTTACCCAATGGTTACTGTGAAAAAAATCCCCAGGGGCCTAGGATTTTAAATAACTTATCTGCACCCCCATAGCTCAGGAACCATGTCAGATTCAGTGTAGAATTTAGATTTGGTTCTGGCTTGTAGGGTCCCCAGCAAAACTGAGACACAATGAATAGAGAGGAGGGATGAGAGAACAATTAAAAAGAGAAGGGAGAGTTTTAATAACGACCCTTTAAAAATCAAACTAAAAGATACCAGCTGACTTAATGCTCTCAAATTCACCAAGAAATTTCTTGGACTATGTCTGATTATGATTTTTCATGGTGGAGTTTCATTTGTTTTATTGCCCAAATTGTAAGGTTCCAATTTCTGAGTATAATGCTAAACAGCTTGCTGGCATTGTTCTATAAAAAGGGATTCTGCAAATTCAATGAATTTTGGAGTTGAAAAAATTTCATCAAGTCGGTTCATTTCTTATTTGAATGAACTGAGTGCAGAGAGGTTACACGGTTAGCGAGAGCTGTGGAATGACAGACCACGCGTGAATGAGGTGCTCCTTCCCAAGGGTATGGTCATGGGCACCTTTCGTAACCCTGTAACCTTAGTTTCTTTATGTAGGAAGTGAAGGTAAATATTTACCAATACTTTCAGAGTAATGGAAGAGGATTCTACAAAATAAAATCATGCAGCAGAGCTCCTTAGACATGATAAAATGGCCAATAAATAACAACATGTGTCACCACTGCTATTGTATCAACAGTGCCTAGCAATTGCATGCTAAGTATCCCTGCTGAGTAGTAATAACGGTTTTAATAATTATGTTTATTGCCCACCATAGCACATGTCATTTATTGAAGAATTAATCCAGTGGCCTAAATCAATATTCATTTATTTTTCTAAGAATTTGTATTTAAATCATCAAAGGAGGATTCCCTTTTATAATCACAGGTGGATCAGCATTAGTCAGGAATTTTGCAGGAGAAAAGAGCCACAGTTTCTACTGAATGGTGCTCAGTTTGTACCATTGTTATGCTTAAAACCAAGAAGTAAGCGGTTTTTCTTACAGCTCAGAACAAACTCACTGAAAGGTTGCCTGGCACAAATGGGGGACTGTTGCAGCTTACCGGAGTTAAACCAACATCTTTTTCATACAAATGTCAATCTTTATGGAGTGCTAATACTGTAGCAGCTAGCTACAAACACTATATGAGGAAAGTAATAAATTGCATAAGGGAAAAGGTTGCAAGGGTGTTGGTTCTCTCATTTTTTTGTCCTTTCTTTTCCTTAAAGTAGTGCCACCCAAATGGTGCTGTGCCTATGAAAGCCATTGAATCAGGGAGCTCTGTGGGCAGCCTGGCCACGTGACACAGTGCTGCAGGTCCAAGGACCTCTTGGCTGGTACCAGGCAGCATTGGGCTTGATTATTCCGATGAGTCTTTTTGATAAGGTGGGTGTTTAGAAGGCAGGGTCCTTCAGGAAGCAAGCAACCAGACCAAGACCGAGCTGAAGTTTGGGAGCCGCAGGTGTGACACAAACCTGTCCAGGGAAAATTGGACACTCGGGGCCTTCTGGGCCTCTCAAGCCACAAGCCAGATCATGACCCCATCAGACAAGGCTTCCATTTTTCCAGAGATGCTGGGGCTTTAATTCTTTAGCGCCTTACAGCAAGAAAATGGCCATGGGGTTCTGCTTGTCCACAGGAATCATTCAGATCCTGGATCACTGGAGCAGCAAATGATGCTTTGGGACACTGATGTGCCTTATATTTTTCACAGTTTAAAGTGACTCTAACCTTTTGGAAATTCTTTATATGCTGTTTTTGCAACCTTTATACATCTGGAATTATTTTTAAATGAAAAGTTTAAAAAAGGACTAAAATCTCGGGGTTTTCTGTATGTCTTGACAACTCTGTTTCTCCCCATTTTAAGACTATTGTGCTTTTAAGACACTTACTACTTTACTCTCAACCCTGTAAGCACTGTCCAGGTCACTCCTTCAAAGTTTATGAGGCAATACCTATGCGTGGTCACCAAGATATTAAACCTACTCTCTGCATTGAGGGGAAAAAAAGAACCAGAAGCACCCATCCTTCCCTGTTCTGTACACCTTTTCCCACTTCAACTCCCCAAATGTTCCTGGACTATGTCACACCACTAAACAGTAACATCGTCTTATTTTCAATCTATTTTTTTCAGTAAAATGTTGCCTTTTAAGGTAAATATGTAAGCTTAGTAGTGAAAGTCACATGTTGCTTCTGTGTCCCTCACAGCATGCAACAAAGCTGGACACAGGCAGGAACAGTGGTGACATTTGTCACGAGAGGAATCGATTCACTCACTCAGGCCACTACGCCTTGTGACTTTTCTTCAGCCTGTATCTTCTTAACAGTGAATAACGAATCCACAGATTCTCCTTGGGAAAAAAGGCCTAATGCACGTAGTGTTCTCCCAGATTAAGCAAAAAACTCCTGCCTAAGTTTGTGTAAGGATCTGGGAGTTACTCGGAGTCCTATATGGTTCGATTCCAGCCAGCAGTTCTGGGCTCACAGACTCTGGGTTCAGATCAGGGCCCACCACAAATTCACTGTGGTGGTTTGCATGAGGTACCACTTGCAAGGCACTTTGCAAAGGGGTTGGGACACGCTTACATGCTCAACAAAACTTAGAGACTACTATCTTTCTTCAGGCAAGTGCAGAAAACAGGAGACGATACCCTGAGGGTCAGTGAGTCCTACAAACTACACTTTCAGTACTCAGCTCTCCAGAGCAGAGATAAAGGAGATAAGGAGACAAAAGTGGAGTATGTTTTTATATCTAAATTTCCCTAGGATTAAAGAAACTCAATAGATATGCTTCAAATGCAACCAAATGACTGCATATCACAGTAATTTCACTCAAATACTAAATGTTTTGCAATTTTAATAAAGAAGAAAGTGAAAATGGAGGAAGGGTGGAAGAAAGAAGAAGGGAAGACAGAGGTGGGACAAAAAGGAAGGCAGAAAGAAGGGAGGAAGGAAAAGTGGGTGGGTAGAGAGAAAGTTTACCCCGTTTCTGGGATGTGTTCATTCCTCTGTCTTACTTGGCAAAGTGAATACTTGGGAAGGTTGAATGAGAAAATAGAAAATGATAGTTGTGTGTGTGTGTGGGGGGGGATCTATTCACCAGTAAATAAAACCAAGAGGCAAAACAGAACCCAAGTTGAGGTGAAGAAACCCGAGGAGCTGCTGGGTTTACCAGATGCCAGTTGCTTGCTGCCACAGCCTTCTTGCCTTCCTGCCCCTCTCTCCCCTGAGGACCTGCACCCACGCCCTGCCTCTCACAGTTTACTACCCACCACCCTGCACCAACGGGCAGTTTTATTCTTTAGAGCTCTATGGTTTTCACTCCTTTCTCATCTTTGGGAAACAGGTGGGGTGCAAACAATCATTCACATTTTAGAGACAAAGAAAATGGCACAGTCATCTTTCCTCATTTATTCTCAGTGGCAAAGCTGGGTTTGCTGAGTCCAAGGGGCAACCACTGTCCTCCCTGGCTCCAGTGCAGATCCCACTCACCTTGGAGCTCCATCAGCATCCGGGACAGGGGAAGTTCTCAGGCCTCCAAGGTCACGGGCTGCCAGGTGTCTGAGGGTCACACTTCTGTCCCCCAAGCCCCCAGCTTCGGCCCTAGGACCCCCTCATAGCTCTTGCAACTAGCAGCACCTGGTGTGAGGAGCCAGGAAGGGAAAGATCCTCCTCTGTTATCAGACTCTGCTTCCTACATCCTCAGCGGAACCAGGACGGAAGAGGCCGCGTGCCTGTGTGCACTGTTTGTTATTTCACTACGGAGCTGGCAAGGGATGGAAGTTGTTGATTTGCAACTAGAAGCAGCATGCTTCTTCAAATATTAATATTAATAACAACAACACCGACACACATGAAAAGCCCTTTTCATCTTCAAAGCACTTTGCAGACATTAGCTCCTTAGCTCTCCCTTCCCCCCAGTCAGGAGCTGCAGGTAGGTGAGACTCCAGCAGGAAAAGTGCCCCCGCAGCCCTCCCTGTGTAATCCACGCTGCTGAAGCCAAAAGAAAAGGAGACGCAGCAACCCAGAACCACAGCTGGTGGACCAGTTAAATGACAATAATTTTTCCAAGTCAAATGGAACTGTCAGAGTTATCAGTTTAGGATCTGTGCTTTTTGCTGTTTAACGAAGTTTTTTTTTTTTTTTTAGTTGCATGGTAGTGGTATGAAGCAGGAAGAAAAATGACTTTGAGACTTAAAAGAGAAAAAGAGAGAATAAGAAAAGCCTACAATCAAATGCCTTGATTTAGTAATCTAGAATCCCTCTGCACAGTTCACCCACAGAAAATGCAACTTCAGAGGCGGCCAAAGAAGCATTGTTAATAGTAGATGAGAAACTGCATGCAGAGTGAAATTGCCACATAGAACCAGCAAATGGAAAGGAATGGAAAGGAATTGCTACTCAGGTCTCCTGCCTCTCCAGAGCAGGGCCCCGGCTCTCAGTGTTGCAAAGATGCCCCCAACCCCACCCCGAGACCAGGAGACCTCCTGGGAGACCAGGGAGAACTGGGAGACCAGGAGACCTCCGCCCAGCCCACCGCCACACCCTGGGGCACAACCACCATGGAAGGACGAGCAAACCCTTGCAGAAGTGGGAGCCACAAGACAGCAAAAACACCACCGGACTGGATAGACTGCCTTCCTGGATTCAAACCTGTGGCAATTTCCTCTATATAAAAGCAATTTATTGAGAGAGAGAGAGAGAGAGAGAGCGAGAGAATAGTCTGCCAGGACTGAAAAAGGAAAAAAAGAGAGAATCTCTAGGTCGTGTTCAACTACAGGTTTATTTCTTTGGAAGTGTTCCAATCCGCAAAGAAAATTCCGTCTGTGACAAGACATCCGGGAGTCTCTAAAACGCACATGACTCTGCTTTGGAAAGAGTGCCGTGGTCCTGATGTCCGACTACACTAACGAAGTAAGTGCTAAGCAGCTGAACAGATGAGCATGAGGAAGAAGGGAGAAAGTTCCCACTCAGCTACCCTTTAATTCACAAAATGAAAAAAAAAAAAAAGCAGGAGAAGGAAAAGGGAGAAAGAAGTTTGAAACAGAAACTCACAGGTCGCCGGGAGACGGGTGTAAGCCAGCTGCCCGCAAGTGCTGCTCCAGCTCTGCTCGGCGGTACCTGCGGGAACCCTCTCCAGCGCCAAGAGGATGCGAGGACCATAATGCTCCTAATAGAGCCGCCGCCGAGGGAGGGGTGTGGTCAAGGCCGCCAAAGCTGGGAAAAGGGCGGTCTCCAGCCGGCGGCACTGCGGCGCGGTCACTGAGAGGCTGCTGTCCAGAGGGAAAGCGGGGTGACACCGGCGGTGGCCGCACCAGATCGCACGTTACTTTTTATCTGTCAAATGATGCTTGGACTAAATAGATTTCAGGCCTACGGAGAAATGAGGGGGCAGATGAGCAAAAGGGAACTGGTCTCGTGGGGTGCCAAGGCCTTATCCCTTGCTGATACTTTGGGTTCCTCCGTACTGTGCAGGTCGACATTCATGCCTAGGCCTGGGCTCCGGAGGAGCAGGAGGAGAGGCCGCTGCAAACAGGCATGCCGCCTGCCAAGGTCTAAGCTCTGTCTTGCGCAGGCCTCTTGTTCTCCCTATTATCCTACCTGAAACACCTTATTTCCTAAGGAACCGAAAATAATCGCAGCTGTGAATGCTATGTGGAATAAATTACGTGAAATGCAACCTTCTGTGGTGTCACCTTTGTGCAACATGTAACACATACTCACACAAAATAACGTGGCTGTGAGTGATATACTTGTACAGGACCATCCTGCTGTATGTGGTCCATCTCTGACCAAAAGGCAGTCAGGATGCAGAACTATCTATACAAGAGAGCTGACCAAACAGGGGATCCTAGAGCTAAATGCCCTCTTCACCTAAGTCTGGCTTGAGTGATTTTCAAAATAGTTGAGTGTTAGTTGCCCTGATTCATGATCCATGGTGCGGGAATAAAAAGTCAGCCAGATTCACACAGGTCTCATTTAGAATAAATACAAACGATGTAAAAGCACTGTATCTATTCGAGGTGCATAGCGTCTTTTATTCACACGCATATTCAGAAAAATGGTGAGAATGTTACAAGGTGGTTTCATTTCATGAATGATTTCATTATGAAAAAAATTTTGAAAGGCCAGTATTTGCTTGTTTAGTCCCAGACACTTATTCCAAGATCCAGTTTACTTTGAGCAACAGGTAAGAGGTGAAATTTGCCATGGTTGGCTCCATTTTTCTTGTAATGAAAAAAACACATGTTCAACTTTGAAATTTCATGAAAATCTACTAGCTGTCATTGGACACAGTCATCCTTTTCCTTCATGGCTCACAGCTAGATGACCTTATAATTAAAACAACATTTTACTGTTGAGGTTTTGCCTTGCCACAATAACACAGCTTGGAAGAGGTGGTACTGTTGGTTCCGTTTAATTTAATAGATGTGTATTACCAGGTACTGTTCCAGGCGAGAGGAATCTAACAATTTCACACTATTGTTGGAAGACAGGCACATAAATACATAAATCCAGCATGTCCATAAAATGCAGTGCACAGTGTGAGAGATACCTGTGGAACTTAGAAGGCCTCTGCTCAGCCCCTGCAGTCCGGCCAGTTCAAGCAGGCAGCCCCCTTTAAAGGGTGTGTGGTCAGTTAATCACAGGTGGTCATAATTGTATCCACTCCATCTGCAAGAGAATTGAAAGAAAAAGAGAGCCAAAGAGTGTGACTCTCACCTTAGGAAGATGAACAGCATGATTACTGAGGGTTCTGGATCCTAGAGTTGTCCACTCTGAATTCACACAGACAGTAACCCTTTCGGACCTTAGCTCCATCCACTACTATGTATTGTGGTCGGAAAGAGAACAAACTAGGAATCCAGCTGACATAACGTAAGCCTCTGCTGCCACAAGTTGCCTAGAGAATGCCCAGAAAAAAAGCAGTCAGTTTTATTACAAAAAGTATCTTCAGAAATACAGCAAGCACTAGGTACGTATCCACAAGCAGGAGAATGAAGCTGTACTCTTCCACAGTTTGCTGATACGAGCTCAAAATGAATCAAAGTCCAAAGATTTCAAGCTGTAAAACTCTTAGAGGAATATGTAGGTGGAAACTTCACAATGATGGGTTTGTCAGTGATTCCCTTGGCTATAATATCAAAAACATAAGCAACAAGAGAAAAAATAAATCAGTTGCACTTCAAAATTTAAAAATTTTGAACATCAAAGGACACTATCAAGGGAATGAACAGGAAACTGACAGAGTGGGAGAAAATACTATTTGCAAATCACATATCTGACAAGGAATTAATATTCAGATTATATAAAAGACTATAACTCAACAACAAAAAAATAAGAATTTGAGTAGCATTTATTCAAAAATACAGAAACAACCAACAAGCCCGTGAAAAGATGGTCAACATCACTAACCATTAGGAAAATGTAAATCAAAACCAGAATGAGGTAATGCTTCACACATAATAGAATTCCTATTACCCACAAATCAGAAACTGATGGCAAAGATGCAGAGAAATTGTGCACTGCCGGTAAGAAGGTAAAATGGTAGGAAATAGTTTGGTGGTTCCTTAAGACAATTAATCATAAAACTACTGTAGGATTCAGCAATTCCTTTTCTAGATGCATAGCCAAAGGACTGGAAACAGAAACTTAGGAAGATATTGGTACACTAATGTTTGAAGCATTATGATAGTCAAAATGTAGAATCAACCTAAAGGTCTATCCACAGATGAGTGTGCCAGTGAAATACAGGATACTCACAGTGTACTATCATTCAGCCTGAAAAAGTATGAGATTCATAGGATCCTATGACATGGATGAATCTTGAAACATTGTGCTAGATAGCATAAGCCCAGCAAAAAAAGACAAATATTGCATAATTCCACTTAAAATGATACTCGAATGGTGAAAACTATGAATAAATTGTACAGTGGAGTTCAACAAGAGATTGGATGGGAGAGGAATGCAAAATTAGTGTTTAATGGGCAGCTTCATTTGTGGAACAATGAAAAAGTTCTGGAAATGGCCAGGGATTTAGCTCAGTGACATAAGCGTTTGCCTGGCAAGTGTGAGGTTGTGAGTTCAATCCCCAGTACCAATACATACAATACATGCAGTTCTGGAAATGGGTGGTGGTGATGATTGGGTAATAGATGGTGCCCCCCACCTTCTGTGCCAATATACTACAGTTTGTTAGTTGCCCAGGTAGTAGTTTTGGTTGTACATGGTGTTATTTTTGGTACTGGGGATCGAACTCATGACCTCACACTTGCCAGGCAGGTCCTTATGCCGCTGAGCTAAATCCCCAGCCTGTGATATTACTTTTGTTTCTTAAAATCGGTTAATTACTATAATACATAACTAATCACTATAATGCATATTATAAAAACCAATTACCAATTAATAAGCCATTCTGCCTCTATATTTTTTGCTTGCTAATCCCATACAAGCAAGACCACCAAAAATCTGGGTCTAATAGTTTGGAAATAAACTCTATCACTGCCCATCAATATAAATCTGCCCCCGAATCCTGCCCTTCTGGTGTTTCTGTTTGTCGCAGTGGTTGCACACAGGTAAACACATTTAACAGCTCTAAACTACACATTCAGTGATGGTTATGATAACAAGTTCTACATGACATGCATTTGACTGCATTTAAAAAACACGCTGTCCTCAAGGATAAATTAGGGTGAAGTGGGACTTCTGCCGAAGGATGTTACTGAACAAGAGGACATTGCAGAAGGATGTCATTGGGCCAGAGAAATGATCCTGTAGGAGGAGAGGGTTTGCGTGCGTAGAAAGGAGCACAGATCTCCACACACAGAGCCCTAGCCAGGTCACCTGTCAAAGTGAGGACAGTGGCTCCAGCGCCACTTGACAGGGCGTGGAGATGACTCTGCCTCTGATGACTGTCATCAGTAGCGCCTCTTAGTCTTCTCTGCATCCTGTGATATCAAATCCTGTGAGGAAGAACCTCAGCTGAGATCATGATCTATTTTAAGATCCTCAAGAAAAATAATAAAACTCAGTGACCTCAGGACATGCCTACTTTGGGGCCCCCTGTAAAAGCGTTATGCAAAACAGAGTTATTTGCTTCTGGAAAAGAATATCTTCATAACCAGCACCTACCTAGTAGTCAATACACCTGAGACACAAATGACATGGGGCTCACGTGAGTTTCTAGGGTAATTGCCACCCATCTATTTACCCTTCTTACTTTCAAGAAAACTTTTTCCTTTTCTCATCATAACAAACTTTTTCCTTTTCTCATCATAACAAGCTGCATTGCAAGTCAGTGTTTGCTAAGAGTAAAACAGGAGGTGAGCTTCGCAGGAGTTTTCAACCCTTCACCATTAACCTCCGCTCACTCCCAGCAGCCACCTAAAAGGCAGAAGACAGTGATGTGTCGGGGTCCTTCAAGCCACTGTTGCCACACTGCAAGAGTTAAGTCTGAAATGGAGAATGGCTTTTTAATGTAATGAAAAGCAAAATGTTAGCTATTTATTGCACTTTCCTTTCCTCTCACCTAGGCAGGAAATAAAAATGTCTGATGCTTTAGAAGACCCCTTGGATCTCTGGAAGCAGTGCATAAGAAAGTTATCAAGGTAGTAGATGTGAACCCCAGACACCATTAGAAGCACAGTTGTCACCAAATATTGAAGAGGCCCCAAAAGATAAGATAAAAGGAAAGCCAGGGCCAGAACCTTTTCTGTTCACACTCCAGCTCTGGAACCTCTTATCCCATACTCGGTAATGAATTGCTGTCCTCCCCATGATCAAAAGCCCAGCTAATGTCCTGAGCCACAGATGGGACTGCTGCGGCACACATACGAGGGCTCACATCTGGCACCCAGGTGTGTCCCGAGTGTGCCAGATCGCTTATCAACAGAGGAGCGGGTGTCTTGACACAGTCCTCTGAGGACTGTGATGTTATTTAACTTCCTCCTGCAATGTAAAGTGGGTTAGGGGCCAGGCTCCAGATGGATTCCTGGAGAGTAGCTTGTATAAGGTTTGTCAAAGACATTTGCCCATCCTGGCTCTACCAGGCATCCTTTGGGTTCCACAGATTCAGAGTTCGGACAGAAAGGATGGCCACGAGATAGAGTACAGAGGCACAGCCCGCTGTCCCAGGGCCCTTCTCCCACCCCACCCCTACAGAGCTGACCCATTCATCTCAGCACCCCCATCCCCTCCATCCTGTCTCCTCAGTCCAGTCCAGTCTTTAGCTCCTGGGTCTCCATAACCAGCCCAGTTTCCTCTCCTGTACTACTTCCCATAAGGCTCTTGTTCCATGTTGTGGCAACATCTAATTTAAATTCTCAGATCTCCTTCCTCTGTCTTTTCTGCCTGACTATTCAATGAGATTCTGGGGGAGGAGGAGGACATTTGCTTCCCTACCTAGAGTCACCTAGAGTCTCTGCCCAGCATACTCAGGTGAAGAAAAAAAAGCCAAAGATAGACAGTTCAAAATATATTCAGCATGGCACTATCTTTGCTATCTAAGAGCATACGTCACCTAAGTACTGAGGGTCATTTCTGGTGGCACAAGAGATATTGTTTTATTTTTATGTTTGTGTTTTCTGACTTTCATGTAGTATTATGTTTTCTTTATAACAAGAACAAGAAGCAAATGTTTATTTATTATTTATTTATTTGATTGGATTTTTGTTTGTTTTTGGAAACAAGGTTTCACTATGCAGTTCATGATGACCTGGAATTCAATGTATAGCCTAAGCTGGCCTCAAACTCACAGTGATTCTCCCGTCTCAGCCTCCCAAATGTTAGGGTTATAGGCATGTGCCATGATGCTGGGCTACAAGTTTATTTTGAATGTGTGATTATATTGGCTTGATGAAGATTACAATGTCGTGGTAGTATGTATTCCCAGGTCAAAATGCCCGTTTAACCACTTCCTTCCATGTTATCAAGGGCATTTTATTTAATGCTTTTGGTCTTTGTTTTCCTTGTATATAAATTGAGGATAATGATAGGGATTATGGTGAGGGTCAAAGAAGTAGTGAGTACTAAGCATTTAATCCAGTGCTCAGAGCAGAGCTGTGGACAGTAACTGCTTGAGGAGTCTCTCACTGTACTCTCTGGCTCTTCAGAGGTGGAGAACCTAGGGACTGATTCCTCCTCTTGACAAGAATGCTGGTCTCCTAACCAGTGGGGAAGACTGGCGGGGCCCCAGGAGAGTAATTAGGACACATTTGCCAGCGAAGGTGCCCTGCTGAGCCTGTGAGGGAACAGATGCAGCTGGGCCCTGGTGGTGCAGGCCAAACAAGGTCCATGCATTCCTTTCCCTTTCCCTTTCCGACAGAGTCTGCTGATTGTAGATTGAGCCCAGCCTCAGAGTCAAGCCCTCCTGCAAGGCACGCACAGTCAGCCAGCTCTCTGCCTGAGCTCCAGAGACTCACTGTCTGTGCTGTCACATCTCCGGTCCGGTGCGTCTCCTTAACCCCAGAGCTTCTGCTAGGGCAGGGGTACTCACCAGGGCAACACAACATGCCCAAGAATTCTAGAAACCAAGAACCTGTGAGCTGGCAAGAGTTTTTAGGGAATCTGTAGCCTTATCACCTTTCAAATAAGTAAATAGAAACACAGAGTTAATCTCTCGGTTACAGAAAAGTGGATAAATGACTCTTCCACATCTCTCCAAAGCTAAATGATTAGCCTGCTAGTGGGAACCAGTGGGAACTTTGGAATAGTCTATAGGTCTACTTCTGAGGCTGGGTAGCTGTCCTGGAGAAGTAAAATCTGGATTCCTGAACCTATCTCATTTCACACCAAGCGTCTGGGACTTCAGCAGACAGCTCAGACCCCAGGGGACAGGAAGAGGAAAGATCATCACACAAAGATTATGATGACTCTTTCAAAATGTGCCTTAGGTCAGAAGCCCAGTAACCACAGATCTGTAGCCGTGGGTCCACTGAGAGATTTGTAGAAAGCTGCCTTGCTGGGTTGTTGATGTACTCATTAGATGAGCTTATGATGAGTGATTGGAGGTAGACTGACTTGTTTCCAAGCCTCTTTGGAACATCAGTTCAACCAAATGCCAGGTTCACTACTGACATCTTTATCCTGAAATTTTCCCTTTCTTCTTCAATGTAGCCAAGACTATCCCTGTGCTCGGGGGCTCAGGGAGACAAGCTAAGAAGATCCAGATGTCCCGGAGACTTACACATCTGGCTCCAACCTGAATCTTACCTCTTCGAGATTGTCTGTGACCACTATTATGCCCTTCTTTCACTAGATTCTGCCTTTTTACTATGTTTCATTCATATACCACCTTACCTCAGGCTGAAAATCTCATCTAAATTTCTCTGATTTACTCCTCCTTAAGGAAAAATTATACTGTAGTTACTTGGGCAATATCACTATTTTTTGTTTATTGTGATACCATCAAGCAAAAAATGGACCAGTCTTTTATTGACAATCATTCTTGCAACACTCATAATTGTGCTTAATTCTAAAGTAAAGGTTAGTATTTGATGAATGGATGAAAGATGGGATGTATGGGTAAATGAATGAGTGGCCTGATAAGGACGGATGAGTGGATGGATGGATGGATGGATGACTGGGCAAATGGATAGGTGATGTACAGATATGTAGTTGCATGGGTGAAGCAGAGGATAAATGGCTTTTTGAAAGTTGGGTAGATAAAATCTAATTTATATAACTTGTTACCTCCTTCTTTCATTCTTTTCATTGCTTCTGCTGGGATCACAGAACATAATACCACATTCCAGCACCCATGTCTGTCCCCTTTAGTACCCTGTTTTAGGGTGAATTATTTTCTAGTCAACAAAAACACAAACCTGTCACAGGAATAACTTACATGTATCACAAAGTAAAGAGCTGACAATTCACCAGGAAACTCAGGCTACGCAAACAGACACAATGAGTCATCTTTTCAGGCCAGATTTCTTTTTGCCTGTCACCAGGAAAACTCAGTCTACCTCTGGTGGGGTTTTCCCTGATTATTTGAGTACTTATCCTAATACAGTCCTCACCCTGTTTTTCCTTAAGGAGGAGTAAATCAGAGAAATTTAGATGAGATTTCCAAACTAAATCTAGACTTTAAGACTTCATTTCCTCCTTAGTTTGTTTTATATAGTTCTGGTTCTAAAAATCACCTCAAATATGTTACTCAATCTTATCAGTCAAGGAGCACTCTACACGCTGTGCATATGTATAGAAATGGAGTCCTGGGCCTGACGTGAGACAAGGATAGAATAGGCAAACACTTTGGTTGTAAAATCTGGTGTCATAAACCACCACCCCCCAACCCCGACACTATTTGTCCCTTTTTTGTTTAAGGTCAGCTAAGGAAATTAACTTGAACTCAGCCTTGTACCAACCAGAAAGCACTGGATAAGCCGAAGATATCTGCCCTCCTGGTCAGTGACAGGCTTGCTACCGGAGCCTGTGTAGGTCATTACCTAATGGAATGGAACCCCTGATCGGGACTGACTGTCTCTTTCAGCTCACTGCAGAACACATCTCTGGCCAAAGCACAACACGCTATAGTCTAGCACTTTTTATCTTGTTTTGGTGGCATTTCAAAAATGTTTCTGGAAATTCTGGGTGTTTGAATAGTAGAAACTTGTACAGAGAGCCAAAAGAAACGGTAAAAATAAGAAGGCACTGTTGCTCCTTGCTCCAAATAAAGTTCAACCTTCTGGTAGTCAGAGGTACAGAAGGGTTGGTACTCTTCTAAATTATGAACAAAATTTAAGGAAGGTTAGACTGAAACTTTTTATTTTTCTGCTGTAAAACTTCCTGCTTCCAAACTGAGGCAAAGAGAGGCAGGGGAACTTGGTACTTGAGCCAAGATCTGTCTGGTTCCAGAGACCTGGTCACATCCACTAAACCTCTCAAAAACAGAGAGGGAAATGTCAGATCATATGGCAAAGACAAAGCTCAGAATGGACTTTCCCACCGAAGGGTGTGCATGAGTTCTCTATGCACATGCATGGAGTTAAAAATCTGCAATTTTAAAAAGGCTCCTTTAAAATAAAGTAAAACCATAAATAAAAAAATCTTTCCAATACTGAAACTTAAGGGCTTGAATTTGGTGGTTAGTTTTTTATGGTGCTGGGGACTGAGGTCAGGTCCTTGAGCTTTAGAAAGCCAAAAGAAGCAAATTAAATGCCTATGTCGTCTCCCACCAAGTGGGAGTGATAATTTTTCAATGGAGAATTTCTTTCCAATTCTTGCTATGAAAATAAGTATTTTTATGTTACCTAAAATTAAATAGTTCATATTTCACATTCTGTTTTAAACTCTTTTCAGTTATAAGCCTTAGCCATTAAATAGTTGTCTTCCATGGGATTTAAAAAAAAATATGCCTAGTGTTCTCATATGTATTCCTAAAAAGCCAGAAATCCCCCTGTACCACACCTCAGACTGGTTTTCTCATCTATGAAGTAAAAGATTACATAACTGATTCTTAGAAAGTCCAAAAAGGAAGATTTCTGATGCATAAATCATATCACACAATATCCCAGCTGCTCCATTTTGCCTACCATGTATGTTCCACATGAAAGGGATTTCCTCTTTCCTTCCATCTTTGATTTGTTTTTCTTTAATTTCACCATTTCCTTTCCCCTAAAACAATCAAATACAATGCCTTTTATCTGCTCATTGGAAGATGCCTGGCTGGCTTTTTCTACTCTGATACTGGGCACCAGCCTCCTACTGGAAGTAAGAGATCTATTTTGAGCCCCAGGGACAGACAGGTCCTGTGCCTCTGGTGTTTGAAAAAAAATGTGGACCCCAGAGTTTCAAGTAAGTCTCTGCTTTCTTTTCGGTTTCCAGTCACAGTGAAACCACAAAAAAAACGTAAAACATTCGTTTTCTTTGGATCAGAAACAGAAAAAGTTAATCTTTCCTCCTTTAAAAGAACCAGTCAGGATTTTGGGATCTACATCAAAGAGGAAGTAGGAAGACAGGAAATCTCTCACTGCAGCCTTTGGAAGTGCGTGGAGGCTCGATTTTCCCAAGAATTAGGAATCCTGAAGTCTGGTAGAGTCATTCCTAGAAAGAGCCGACAGGTTTCCTGAAACCCACACGCAGCCCTCACAGCCGGGTTCTTGAGATGTTTTTCATATCTGCGGCCTAAATGGGCACAGTCCCTCCCCAGTTCATCTACCCAAGCTGCCAATGTCACCATCCAGTGAGGGTCTGGCAAGTGAGCACAGGTTTTCATTTTATCTCTGCATATCTCTAACGTCTGTCAACTCGGGAATCTCCCCCAAAGCCAGAATCTCTCACCAGAGAGACTTCTGCAGCACATTCGCAGGAAAGATATTGAGAAGATTTTATCGTGAATTCTACCGGGCCAGGGGCCCCTTGAGCCTAGTGTGAAATGGGAGGAGTGTGAGTAATAGCAACAGCCCATCTCACTATCTCAGGAGGTGTCAATGCTCCCATACATCAGGGGTGCCAGAGAAGGAGGCACCCAGCTTCTTGGGTGCAGACATCTCCTCCTTGAAGATTTGTCTCCTGCCCTTGTCAGTGTCACCAAACACAGCAGTAACAGCCTCCCAGCTCCACACTGTGTTCTGCTGCCTGCTCCTAGAAGATTTCTTCTGAGATGTAGGAAAATAAAATGAGATAATGGAGAGAGCAAATGCCTTGAGGGTAACACGTTTTGCATATGAAAGGCATTGGAGACTTTGTTTATGACAGCTCAGATGAATGTGCCTTGTGTCTCTGCAGCAGTCTGGTATAGTATTCCGTTGTTGGAAGTGAAGTGTCACAGAACTTGAACCAGTGGATAAACACTACAGGGAAGCATAGCTCAGATCAAAACAATGCAGTGCTTTTGAACATTTAGAGAGATGTGCACGTCCAGAGCCACTCAAAACAGAGCAACGCCAGGGCAAGCACGGAGCGAGCAGTGAGTGTGTTGGAGGGACCAGCCGGCAGGGCTGCTGTGAAGTCTTAGACCAGACAGGAGCGTGATTCTGTCCAGCTTTAAGAATCTGTGGTCCTCCACTATGGCGACTTCTGCATATGTAAAGAACTGTAGTATGGAAGAGGAAGTAATTTCTTCCAAAGCATCAAACAAGGCCCCACTGGTAGAAGTTAGAGGAAGAACACGTTGGTACAACACGGGGATGGTATTCAAACATTTAGAAATACTATACAATTTAATTCTCAAGCTAAAGTAGACGTAACTATGGGAGAACAACCTGATGAAAGCCAACCCGCTGGTGTTAGACCTCAGACTCCTGATGTTCCATGCAGTTCCCCGTATGCTGACACATAGGCTTCTTTCCAGGGCACCTATCACCATTCCATCCTCTACATACTTGGCAAAGCATTAGTTCAAAAATCAGAGAAAAGCTCTGTGTGACTGTCAATCCCGATCTGTCAGTTTGTTGCATTCAGCAATCTTAGTAGTTAGCAAAGCACACTCCCAGTGTGTTGGTGAGCCATGGAGGCATGGCCTTGGGCACCAAATATGGTTCCCAGCCTGTTCTTCTCCAGCCCTGTTCGCCTGCTGGACTTCTGGTCTTCCAGGAACTGAGAAGTTCGGTTTCTGCAGTGGAGCCAACCGATTATGAATCCCTGCAAACTATAAGCTAAATCAAACCCCTCTTTCTTTAAATTGTGGGTATTGGATATGGCAGCGCAGGGCCAAGAAAACTGACTACCACACCTGTGTGAGTAAGCATTTGCTAAGCATCTTCTTTTGAACTTGCTGCTTTACACTCCTTCTGCTTTACACTCCTCTCTTAGGGAAAAAGTAAAGTTGCATGCTTGGGCTACTTCTGGGCTTCCCTAAACTAGACCGGCTGATGAACTCTTGATGGAAATGTATCCATCATTTGGTGCTGCTTGTGGTTACCACCATGGAGAATGCCCTTTCCCATCTTTTCTTCATAGTAAAATCCGAGCCAGTGTTCAGCTGCTGTCCTCTCCAAGTCTTCTCTTCCAAACCTCATCCTTCCCCAGAACCACTAGCAGCCTCCCTGTGGGATAAGGTGTTAGCATTCCTGATGCACATTTCTAGTCACCTGTGTGTACATCCACTGGGTCATCGTTCCATGTCCACACTGACCGAGGACTATACCTCCTTTACCTCTGTGTCTCCAGCACCTCTCCTGAGGCTTGGCCCTGAGGAACTTCTCAGAAGAGGTTTGTTTTCTTGAAAATGTATGTATGTTATGTACAATTATTATGCATTCATTAAAAAGAAAATAAGCATATGTTCTGCTTTATTTTAGAGTCCTGATGGTTAGCTGCAAATAGATCCTGTGACAACATCAAATGCAACAAAACACGAGCATCTTAAAATTTTCAGCACAGTTGAGAATCTCTCAGCCAGGCGAGGTAGGGCACTCCTATAACCCCAACACTTTGGGGGGCCGAGGCAGGAGAATTGCAAGCTCAAGCCTGGCCTGGGCAATTTAGTAACTCAGACTCTGTCTTAAAATAAACCACAAAAACAGAGCTGGGGATGTAGCTCAGTGTGAAGGTCCCTTAGCACAGGCTGCTGTAGAAAATGACAGAGAGCAGGGGTTCCTGCCTGAGCCCCTCGCATCTGCTCTTGCTGCAGCTGCCTACTCCGTCCCCTCCCTGCACACCTGTCACGGGATGACATTCGTGTGTAAGTGAGGCCTTACCTGACTATACTCACATGAAGCCAAACCACCCACCCACATCCTCTAGGCTCCCGGTCTGCGTTGCTCTGCTTTATTCCTTTACCTAACACGTGGCCCGTCTCGCATTCTCTACGTACTCATTTGTTCGTTGTCTTTGAGTTCCTTAAGGGAAGAGCCTTTGCAGGCTTTCGTTGTCACTGAATCTTTAGACATAAAAGAACCCCCGTCACAAAGCAAGGGCTCAACAGATACTTACTCAACAGGCGAATGATGAATGAGTGAATGAACTGCGGAAACGAACCAACAAACAATGAAGTCCAGTAACACACCTGAATAAAAAAGCCAAAGAAGTCTTTTCAGACATCCAATTTGGAAAGAGGAATAAATATGAAACAAGTCAAAAGACACAGAAGATCAATTCAGGTGTCCAACATTCACCTCGTAGAGTTCAACTCATGGTATTCCCCCAAAAGGGAGAAATAGTAGGAGAAAATTCATGAAAACGGAAGAAAGACATCACCTTAAAGTTTATTCTAACAATAAGAGAAGAGGCAAGAAGCTTTTTTCTTATACATATGGAAGCAAATTTATTTTGAACTTAAAATACCATACCTGAGTTATAAATGAAGCATTAAAAAATTTTCAAAAAATGTTTTTAAAGGCATATTTCTGAATGAATAAGAAAATATATTTTAACAAAATAAATATGGAATCAGAAACAGAGGAGAAAATGAGAGCCAAAAAACAATAGGCCCTATCCAAGAATCAAATACATAGAAAATATAAGAAGAAATCTCTCACATTTGAACAGATAAAGCTCTTTAAAAGCAGGTAAGTAACTGTAATAAATAATTATTAAGGAATGAAGACATAAATTGCTTTAGTTAACAATACCAGGAAATATACAAGGACTATACAAGAACGTCATATGAGAAAAACCAGTATATAGTCTAATTTTAGACTATATACTGTTCATCATATGTAAAACATTCCACTTGACTTTAAAATTTAAAGTATTTATTCATTGGCACACAGGGTTAGTGCGTAAAATCATACCTCAGGCTGTGAAATCTGGTTATCCAGCTTGGTTGTGTGGCAAGTCAATTTAGTATGAAAACAACATTATCTTAATGCAAATTTCAAATTTTAGAATTCATCTACCCAGTACAAGTGTCTTGATTTCTGTTACAAAATGGGACCCAGACTTAACATTGAGCATTTGTAGGTGGAGCTGTATGGAAATAGGGGGCGAGAAAAGTGGGGTGCTAATGTTTTCCCTTTACATGGCATGAAATCTGCTGTCCTGTCTAAAGGTGGTGGGCCAAGAAATAAAAATTAAGACATATTAGTAAAGTTACACTGAAAGCTAAAATACAACTAAAATAAAGATTGAGAAATTGATGGAGTGATTTTCATGTAATAGAATTACATTACGTTTTGGGTTGATGGTTTGGTTTAAAGTGATTAAATCAATAAGCAGAAGTATATTATGTAAAACATAGAAGTAACTACTAAAAATAACAATACAAAATATGCACGATTCGAGTTTTCACCCCAGGGAGTGTGACTGACTGGGGGGATAGGAACTGTCAACTCACACATTTTTACATTTTTTTGTTTGATGTTTCATTATCATATGAATTTCTATACATTTTTTGGTTTTTATTTTTAATTTCTGCTTTTAATAGAAGATACAGGCCTATGATCATTTCCCCGCATGACATTTGCTCTGTAAGGATGACATTTTTCCCAATGGAAATTTGGCTTTCTTTTCCTGGTGTACCTCATAGGGGGCACTGAGGACCTGCAGAAAGATGGCAGATATTTTCTTAAAGAGAAGACAATAAAAACAATGACACAAAATTTCAAAACAACATAATAGGAGAATAACAATGGTTAATTTGTTCTTTTCAAAGTAGCTGCTCATATTACAAGATATAGGCATGAAAACATTGATCAAATAATATAGGCACAAACCTTTTCAAAGAACTCATACTGATTAGTAGTGTAACTGTCTTAACTATCTTGCATATATATATGTATCTGTATATATATATATATAAATATATATATATACTTATTTAGTTTCCCTTTTCCCTTCCTTCTTTTCTCCTTTCCCCCATCCCAGTTTCTCTTTTCTTTTGAACAGTTTCTTCTCATTTACAATATCTATAGTACATTTTGGATTTTATTTACTCTTTATGCTTCTTACACTAGTGAAACAATATGATGTTTACACATGTGAGTCTAATTTATTTCACTTATGAGTATGGTCTCAACTTGTATCCATCTATCTATAAAAGTCTCAAGTTTATCCTACTTTATAGCTGAGTAGTACTCCATTGTATAAAAATACATCTTTTTTATCTACTCCTTGGTTGATGGGCATTTGGGTTGTTTCCAAGATTTAGCCATTACAAATTGTGCTGCTGTAAATATGAGTGCACATACATCACTGTGGTATGATGTTTACAGTTCTTCTGGGAAAATATTCAAAAAGGGAATAGCTGAATCAAATGGGACCTTAATCCTACATTCTGAGGAATATCTACACTGATTTCCACAGTGTTTGCACTAGTACACATTCCTGCTAGCAATGGAAAAGTGTTCATTTATTCCCACAGCCTCTCCAAAATTTGTTACTGGTTGATTTTTTATTTGCACTTCTTCATCTGAGAAATGTGTATTCATCTTAGATGCCCACTTTTGGGTTAGGTCTTTGAATATGGGGAATCTGATATTTTTCAATACCTTTATATGTTCTAGATATTGATGCTTTGCCTGAGGGACAATCGACTAAAATTTCTTCCCACTTTGTAGGTTGTCTTTTCACTCTATTGTGATTTCTTTTGATGGGCAAAAACTTTTTAATACAGTGAGATCCCAATTGTTGATTCTTTGAAGTATCTCCCGTGCAGTCTGGGTTTTGTTCATGAAGTCTCTGCCTACACCTGTGTCTTCAAGGTTTCTACCTATCAGTAGGTTCAGTGTTTCTGTTCTAGTATTTAGATCTTTGATCCATTCTGACTTTAGTTTAATGCATTGTGATAGACAGGAGTCTAATTTTAGTCTTTGGTGTGTAGAGAGCCAGCTTTCAAGCACAATTTGTTAGAAAAGTTATCCTTCTTCCAGTGCACATGTTTGACCCCTTTTTCAAAGATAAGGTGCCTGAGTGTGTTCATAGTTGCATCTTTATATTCTAATCTGTTCCACTGATCCCCAAGTCTGCTTTTTAGCCAGCACCACGGTAGCTTTATAGTATAATTTAGTGTCAGGGATTGTGCTTCCTCCTCCCTTGCTTTTGTTGCCCAGAATTGCATTTTCTATTCGAGGTCTTTTCTGGTTCCAAATTAATTTTAGGAATTTATTTTAGTTCTGAGAAGTATGATAATGTTATTTTGATCAGGGTTGCATCAAATCTGCATAACATTTTTAAGGGTATGGCCATTTTCGCTATTTGGTTCTTCCTGTCCATGAGCAAGGGGTATCTTTCCATTTTCTGATATCATCTTCAAGCTCCTTCTTCAAAGTACTGTAATTTTCAGTGTATAGATCTTTTACCTCCTTTGTTAGGTAGGCTCCTAAGTCTTTTTTTTTTTTTTTGGTATGCTATTGTGAAGGGTGTGGTTTCCCTAATTTCATTCTCGGTGAGTTTGTTGTTTGTGTACAGGAAAGTTACTGATTTTTGAGTGCTAACTTGTATTCAACTGTGCTACTGAATTTGATTATTAACTCTAGAAGTTTTTTGGTGGAGTTTTGGGGTCTTATGTGTAGAGTATCATGTCATCAGCAAATAATGATAATTTAATCTCTTCCTTTCCTATCCTTATTCCTTATATTTCTCTCTCTTATCTAATTGCTCAAGCTAATATTCCCAGAACTATGTTGAATAGAAGTGGTAATAGTGGACATCCTCGTCTTGTTCTTGATTTTACAGTGGAAGCTTTCAGTTTTTGTTCATTCAGTACGATGTTGGCAGTTGGTTTCTCATAGGTAGCCCTTATCAAATTGAGATAAAGACCATCTGTTCTAATTTTCTATAAGGTGTTTATCATGAATAAGTGCTAGACTCTATCAAAAGCTTCTTCTGCATGTATTGAGATGATCATGTGATTATTATCTTTATCACTGTTGATAGGATATATTACAATTATTTATTTGCATATGTTGAACCATCCCTGAATTCCTGGAATGAATCCCACTTTGTCATGGTGTATAATCTTCTTGATGATTTGCTATATTCTGTTTGCTAGTATTTTATTGAGGATTTTTGCATCAATGTTCATTAGGGAGATTGGCCTATGGTTCTCTTTTTTTAATTTTTTTATTATTTTGAAGGTAGTAAAATACAGCAGAACAAAATGGAAAAAAGCCAATTGAGACAGTGTAGTGAAATTGGTACAGAACTTCACAGCAGGTTACCGGGATAACAGTAATAGGTACCATAGTATATCTCGTTATCTTCACAATAGTTGCTCTTTCAATTCGGTATAGAAAAATCAGAGGAAATACAGAACATTATAGAACTTATCAAGACAGAATATTGAACAGAGCAATACCATTAATCAGAACAAAGCAAAACAGTGATAAAAATATTTGCCTTCAAAGAGATGGTAGAAGGAAATCCCCCTTATTTGCTGTATTGCATATGGTCAACCTCCCAAGAGATGCTCAGACCTCTGGCTCCCATTTGTTAAGGAGAGGAGGATGTTTGATTCTCAGCCTGTGTGAAGGTAGGCTCACAGCCGCTTACCAGGGTGGTGAGCAGGTTGCTTGGTTTCCTGACACCCTAAGTTCCAACATGGCGCGGATCTCAGGAGGCGCTGGTGGTTCTCGCCCTGGGGCGGCCACTGCTTGGCAGGTCATAGCCACTTAGCAAAGCGGCGAGCAGGTTGCTTGGTTTCCCGGCGCCCCCTATAGTTCTCTTTTTTGATTGGGTCTTTCTCTGATTTTGGTTATCAGGGTAATACCTGCCTCCAGGAATGAGTTACAGAGTACTGCTTCACTTTCAATTTTGTTAAAGAGTTTGAGGAGTATAGGCATTAAATCTTCTCTAAATGTCTTGTAGAATTCAGTTATAAATCCATCAAGACTTGAGCTTTTCTCTGTTGGTAAGTTTTGAATTACATTTTCAATCTCATTAACCAAAATTGTGTTATTCATAATTTTTATATCTTCTTGATTCAGCTTTGGTAACTCATACGTATCTAGGAATCTCTCCATTTCTTCTGTGTTTCCTATCCTAAGAAAGTAGAGATTTTCAAAGCATGCATGGATGATCTGAATTTCCACAGGATCTGTAGTGATTCTGTCCTTTTCATTCATCAGTGCATGAATTTGAGTCTTTCTTTCTTTCTTTCTTTCTTTCTTCTTTCTTTCTTTCTTTCTTCCTTTCTTCTTCTTTCCTCCTTCCTTCCTTCCTTTGCTTCTTTCTTTCTTTTTCTGGTAAGATTGGCTAAAGGGTTATCAATTTTATGTACTCTTTGAAAGAATCAACTCTTCAATTCATTAATTCTTTGTATTGTTTTCTTAGTCACCATTGTGTTAATTTCTGTACTGATCCTTATAATTTCCTCCCTTACATTGGTTTTGAACTTGCCTTGCACTTCTTTTTCTAGACTCTTGAGATGCAACATTAGGTTGTATATTTGGGCTTGTTCTATTTTCCTGATGTGAGAATTCACCATTACAAATTTCCCTCTGAGGACTGCTTTCATTGCATTCTATAAGTTCCAGTATGTTGTGTATGCATTCTCATTTAGTTGTAGATATTGTCTAATTTCTTTCTTAATTTCATCTGTGACCTATTGGTTGTTTAGAAGGGTGTTATTTAATTTCCATGTGTTTATGGTGTTTTGGTGGTTTCTTTTGCCATTAATTTCTAATTCCATTCAACTATGGTCAGATAATATGCATGGGACAATTTCGACTCCTTTGCATTTACTTAAGCATGTTCTTTTTTTTTGGTACTAGGGATCGAACTCACGACCTTGCGCTTGCCAGGCAGGCACTTAAGCCACTGAGCTAAATCCCCAGCCCAACTTAAGCATGTTCTGTGGGCTAGTATATGATTTAGTTTAGGGACCATCCCATGTGCAGCTGAGAAGGGTGTGTATTCTGATGATGTCAGGTGAAACACTCTGAAAACATCTACTCAGTCAGTTTGCTCACAGATTTGGTTCTGTTCTGATATTTCTTTGCTGAATTTTTGTCTAGTTGATCTATCTCTTTGTGATAGTATGGTATTAAGGTTATATTATTGATTTTTCAAGTCTATTAACAATTGTCTTATATAGTTGGATGCTCCCATAGTTGATACATACATATTTATGATCATTATCTCTTCCTCTTGAAGTTTTTCCCTAACAAGTATGTAGGAACTTCTTTATCTCTTTTGATCATTCTTGGTTTGAAGCTGACATTGTCTGCAAACAGAATATTTACTCTTGCTTTTTTCTGAGTTCCTGTTACATGCAAGATTGTTTCCCAGCCTTTGACTTTCAGTTTGTTAATTTCTTTTCTAGTTAAATGTGTTTTTTTTTATACAACATATTGTTGAACCTTGTTTCTTGATCCATTTTGCCAGTCCTTTTCTTTTGATTGATGAAACAAGGCAATCTACATTGAAGGTTATGACTAATGCATATTGCCTTAACTTTGTCATTACATTTTCATGTTGTTCCTTGCTTTCCACCTCCATTTAACTGCTTGCCTTGTTTAGCGATTTCTATCTGTTGTTGTTCTTTAAATTATGGTCATTGTCATCTCTGTCTAGGACATCTTTCAATATTTTTGTATGGTTGGTTTGGTGGTCATGAATTTCTTCAGTTTTCTTTGTCATGGATGTATCTCATTTCTCGAGTAACTTTGAAAGATATTTTTGCAAGCTACATCAATCTGAGTGGAAAGTTTTTTTTCTTTCATGACTTGAAATACTTCACTTCAAACTCTTCTTAAGGGTTTGTGTTGAGAAGTCTGCTGTGATTCTGATGGGATTTCTTTTATAGGTGATTATTCCTTTTCCTCTAACAGCTTTTAATATTCTGTTCTTGTGCTGAATTTCTGAAATCTTGATTATTATATGTCTTGGTATAATTTTATTTTGGTCATGGGTGTTTGGAGTTCTATAGGTTTCATTTATTTGCATGTTAAATTCTTTATCCACACTTGGGACATTTTCTGCCATTATTTCTGTGAAGAGTTTATTTTTTTTAATGGCACTTGAGTTGTCCCCAGCTTTCTCATTGACCTCAATGAATCTTGTGTTATTCTTCTTTGCTCCATCTTGTAGCTGTTGTGTTGGGAGCCTTTGAAGCTGGAAATTGAACACATGTGCAGGGCTGCGACAGGGCTGGGACATGGCCAATCTGAGAACAAAGAGATGCCTCAAAGGGCAAAATAAGGACACAGCTGAAGACACCTGTCTCCACCCCCAATTAACAAGATAGAGATTGTAGCTGCAGGCATTCACACCTGTAGTGAAAGTCAACCTGGAGGCCTTCTCCTAAGATACTTCTCCTAAATGAACATAGGCTGTTACTTGGAAAAGTCCCAAGGTCCTGCTTTCCACTCTAGCCCCTTCCTTGTTGTTGAAATTTAAACAAATATGGGCTGCCCAGAGACATTCCTTGTCTCAGCCCCCAGAGTTTCAAACTCTGTTAGAGGATTTTGATCCTCCTGGAGCCCTAAAATTATACCACTTGTGTCATTTATTTAAGCCTCACAGTACACTCATTTGGGAGACTGGGGGTCTTGGCCAGGTTCCCGACACTGTTGGACTGATTTTTCATGCTCTCTTGCTATTTCAAGATATCTTTCTTTTCATGATCACTAGCTGCAATTCTGCCTTCAAGACCTGAAATTCTATCCTCTCCTTTGTTCAATATGTTGCCTATATTTTCAATGGAGGTTTTAATCTCTTGGATTTCTACTTGGATCTGTTTCATAGATTCCATTTCTTTGTTATTTGGGCACTTTTGGTTTCCATCATATCTCTAAGCGCATTTGTTCTTTTATCTGTGTCTTCTGCAATATATTTGATTTTAAGCATCATTTCTTCTTGTACCTGAGAGATTATTTTCTCTATAGCTTTCTCCACTTGTTTTTCATATCTGTTGCTATCATTTCAGAAATTTCCAGTTTTTAACTTCCAATTTTGTCTATCTTTTTAAATTCCAGGCTTGTCCTAGGAGGGATAGAGGTCTGGGGTTGCATTTTGCTTCTGTGTCTTATTTTCCTCTATTTTTTCCTTTTTATTTTATTTTGTTTTCTATGTTGATGATTGCTAATTTCTTATGATAGATAGCTTTATCACTAACATTGAGGCTTCCCTAGGAGATGTCTGTTCATTAGAGATATCCTCTAGACATAGGTGGTTCTTTATAGTTCTGCCTCAAGTCGACCTTTCCAATTTTTAAAGGATGCAAAGTTATTATTTGGCTCAGCAATCCTTTGCCACTGGGCTGTGGTGATGATTATGACCCTATACAATCATAGTGTTGTCATACAAGGAAGAAAAACTGATTATAGCATGTATGACATCCTAGCTAAAGTAGTACAGTTGGTAATAACAATAGTATCAAGTATGGCTTAACTACTGACAAACTGTACTAACATTCACCTGCAACCTCTGACCACAGCAGCAAACTCTAAATTTATATAACAAAATCAAACATATAGCATGTGCTCCTATTCAGTGATTTCCCCCTTAGTGGAGGGATTTTACCTTTTTGTGGGGGGTGAGGTGTTCCGATGGGTAGGGGACAGGATAAAGTGATAAATGTGGTCAGATATGGTAGAGTCAAGGCTAGAGGTCGAAGGATAATCACCCGAGTTTTGGGAAATTAGAGGACACAGGAGGGAAAGGATGAAATAGAATACAAAGGAGGAATCAGGAAGGGAAGAGACAAGGCTCAGTCACTTGAAAGTTTAAATTCAAGAAGTAGTGGAGGAAAGAGAAAGCGCGTCAGTAGAAGAAAATGAAAATGAAAGGTAAGAAACCTAAACATGAAAAAAAAAGCCGAAGAAAAAGGAAAATGAAAAAGAAAAGAAGAAAGAAAAAAGGAGTCCAAAGAAAGAGAGAAGAAAGGGAAAAAAGCCCCAAAACAAAAATAACCACAAAATACAAAACAACAATATCACATCCAACCAGACAGGAAAGGGATTAGACAATCAGACAAGGGGGGATAGGAGTAGTAGAACGCCTCTGGTGGTTACCGTTCTGTGACTCTGTCCATGTCAGAGATGTGCAGGGTGTGGAGCTGATCAGAGCCTCTGGACGTGGGGCCGGGACTGCTCCTCTGTGGGTGGGCTTCTCCAGCGGCCAGCAGCTGGCTCCTTGCTGCTGCCTCAGAGGCTTCCCATGGCTCTGAGACTCTGTCCTCACAGGTGTGTGGCATCTGCACACCTGGGAGGTTGTCCTGGGTCTTGGGACCTTCCAGTCCATCTACCCACTGCAGGCATGTGAGGTGACAGAATTAGGAACAGAAAAGAAATAATTTCATAAAAAATCTTGTAATATGTTTCTATGCCTCCGTCTTCCCAATCTTCAGAGGAGTTCTTGCCCTTAAACTTTTAGTCCGTTTTCTCCGAGACTCAGGGACATGCAACCTTTGAACTCTAAGCTACGGGAACATTTTTCAGTGCTCATTGTCAGCCTGAATAAGGCGGTGGCTGTACGCACCATTTGTCTGCATTTGTGGCAAGCAAACAAATGTCCAAATGTCACTTAAAAGGACTGTATGATTTCTAAGTCAGCAGATTCATCATAACCCTGGGAAGGATCAAATTTCTGCACGATCTTCCAAGGAAATTGTTGACTCACCGCATACTCCGCAGCCAGCCACCTGCACTGCTCACAGCACACCTCAAAAATACCCAGGTGGGGCGAGGCTGGGGCTGTGAAGCGCCTTTCACAAAGGCCTACAGTTCAGCCTCCTCCTCCCTATCTCCAGGTGTGTGGCCAGCCTCCAGGAGGCTGCAGGAGGATGGTAGAAGGGTCCTGAAAAACCCTTCCCCTGGTATGAGTGGCACTTCTCTTCCAAACAAAGGCTGCTCCAGTTGCCCTCCCCGCAGTGTGTGGTTTCCATGAGGTGCACTGGGCTGGAGATGAGGGTGGACAGGAAACATACAGGAAATGGAAAACAAAAATGATTTGCACAAATCCTCACCGGGGACACCTGCATTTCTAGTTGCCTGCATTTATAATATTAAGCCAGGATGGGGGTGCGGTTTACAAATAAGGCAGTCAATGGGTACGTATGAAGCAGAGCTTTGTTTTTTGACAAATCCAGCCTGGAAGGTTGAGTTCAGGCTGTTCATTGACTTGCACCATCAGTTTTATAGAAATGGCTTTAGAATCTACCCAAGACCCATTATCCTCCAACCAGACCAGGAGTAAGAACAGTGACAACACAGCCGGTCCCCCGTGGTCAGCTTTGAAATGGGTAACTCGTGTAGAGCCCCCCTTCAGTCCCCCAAAACTGGAAAGGAGGTGAGAAAATGGTCCATGGAGGGACCCAAGAGTAGAGAAAGTGAGCCAAAGCCAGTAAAAATTCTGGCTCTGTTCTGTGCCAGCCACATCCATGGGCTGGCTGCACATGCTCTCTGAGTTCTCAGTCAATCTATAGCCAAAATGCAGCTTACAAAGGCAGCCGAGAAAATTCTACAGTCCAGACAAGCAAACGTGTCTGACCGGAGACAGCCGTGCCGTGAGGTTAAGGGTGGAGGGTAAGGGTTGGGTCCCATGTAGAAGTCCTTTCGAAAGGCAAAAGCACACGCCCGCCATTTCCACTCATTTGTCCTCAGGTAAACATGGAGGCTAAGCCAGGTTTGCTCCATCCACTAGCTGATGAACGGAATCCCTGATTTGGACACACAGGACTGAATTCCAGTCCCTGGCCTCTGTTCTCCAGGGTCTCTTCACCAGACCATATTCCCATGAGATGTCATTCTCTGGTCGGCCTATGAGCTACATGATGGGAAGTCAGTGTCCTTGGAAACTTTGTGTGACCACTCACTTTAGTTCTTCCCCACAGAGCCAGAGGACCTGCTCTCCCTTGTCCTCCAAACGTTGGGTCCGTCTATTTCAATTTCACAAAAATTCAATGACACCTCACTGGCGCTGAGATCCTGTGTGCCCCTGAAGCCCTGTCAGAAAAGACAGTGTCTCCATGTTCTCCCTGCAGATCTAAGATACAGTTCCTGGGGGGTTATTTTTATATTATTTTCATGATTATATCACTATGGGTGGTAGATTCAGGGGTTTTGTTATTTACCCCTTCTGGCCAGGAGGCTAGTACCTATCTTAGGCCAGGTGCATTCAGTTTTAATGGTCACGAGAATAAACGTGGCTGCCTGGACAGATCATTGTCCTGCACTGATGGAAATGAAAATTTAGCCCAGCCAGCTGGCCCGTCCGATCTTTCTCTTGCTGCACAGTTTGCCGTTCTGATGCTGCGGCCGTTATTAACATGGCAGCTGTCACAGCAGTGAGGATGGGAAGACCCATTAGCTCATCTGATTCTATCTCTCTGCCAGGGCAGGATATAGGCCCTAAAAATGCTTCCTGGACTAATGACTGTTTGGGGATTTACTTATCCTAGGTTACAACAACATGGCTTCAAAAAAACAGGAAATAAGGTCTTCTCTTAGGTAATTACAAAGGGAGTTACAACAATGTAGTGGAGGTCTTGTGGAAGCAAAGCTTAAACTTCCTTACAAGGCTGTGGGGAACTTCATTGGCTACCAGCGGAAGTGTGTAGCTATGACACGCCCAGCAGACCCTTAGGAAAACTATACTCTGTGGAGCCATCAAAAGTAAAGGAAGTTATATCAGCTACTGAAGTTCTTAAAGTTGTCCACTGAACACCTCATGGTCAAATTAACTATCTCATTTGCTTCTGATCATGGCTAGAATTTCAGATGTGCTCAATAAAATAATTAATTAAGACTGATTGAAAAGGAGCCCAAATCTATCAGGGAATGGGGAGAGGACAACGTGTGCAAGGGTGTCTAGCTTCCCTCGTGTGGAGAGGGACCCTCGCTGAACGCTGTCTCAGCACAAATTTCAGGAAACGTTTTCCTACTGGTCACTGCGTTGCTAAAAATACAAAGAGCTAACACTTAGTAGCCACCACTTGTCATGTCCTGATCCAAATGCTTGCTACGCATATCATTTAAGAAGGTGGTGTTGTTTCATTTTGCTGAAAGGAAAAAAATAGTAAAGCTACAAGTGGTTAACAAATTTGCCCAAGGAGATGTACATGCAAGTGAAAAACTGGATTCAGACTCCAGCTAATCTGACTCTGAATCCCATGTTCATGACCACAGTGTAAGGCCTTTCTGCTCTGGTTTATTTTTGGAGAGCCAGTGCTTCAGAGAAGAGAAGCGAGAGGCAATATTATTGCTGTGATTCGAGTAATTTTAATCCTGCCCTCACTTCTGGGAGGCAGCTGTCTGCCTTTTCCACCCACCCGGGCCTCCAGTGACCCTCCCTTTTATTCCCCTCTACTTCCCGCCTTCTTCACTCTCTTTCCCTTCAAAACTGTCAGTGAACATTGAGCTCAGAAGCATGCTTGCACCATGGCCAATGGCCTTGGATACGCCACTTTCTTCCCATTTCCATCTCAGGCTTAAGACAGGAAGTGCTTTCTTGGATGTACCTTCCTCTAAGCAGAGTCTGGTACCCACTGATATTTGTGTACCTTTCAGTCAACATCCTTATTTTTGTGTTCCAACCTGATGTGTGGAATAAACATAAGCATTAGGCCAGGCTAGATTGGTAGCTTTCTCTACAAATAAGACAATTGAAACTGACAAATCAGGTACAGCTGGGAGTTGGGCCAGATGTGCTCTTAAGTCCCACGTTTATCCCAAAGTGATGAAGTCCCTGCTGCTGCCAGAGGCTGCCCGTTTTGCTAGGCTGAAGAGATGGTCTGCTCCACCTGGCATTTCGAGCTCCACCAGTGTGGCCAGATGGCATTTAGCAAGGTCCAGGGTTCCTAATGAACTGAGGTTTCTGTGAGAGCTCTTATTTTTGTTGGCTGTGGGGTTGTTCTCCTCTTGCTACAGAAACCACATTATTTTGGTTTCCTTCCTTTGTTTCTGTCTTGCTTTAAACTTTGTCTTGATGTAAAGGGAAATATAAAATCAGTGTAAAGTTTATCAACAAGTCTAAACAGCAATGCGTGCCTACAAACCCAGAGTATGAGAAGCAGTCGAAACACCTGGATTCCGGTTCTCTGGATTTTATAAAGCTCTGAGAGTGTCAGCTAAGCTCTCCAAGCCCAGCTTCCGGAAAGGAAACAGCAATGGTGAGCTAGGGAACCCTCCAAAGCCCGACGAACTCAGAGCCTTTAGCATCCCTAATCTAAGCAATAAAGCATATTTGCTACTCTAAAAGGTGCCATTTAGAAGTCCAGGATGATTCTTTCCTGGGACGATCAGCCCAAACAGTGTGCACAAGATGATGCCCAAGGCGTGCCGTGAGGCTGCTCCAGATGAGCCGTCTGCTGGGGAAGGAGTCGCAGTGCTGAGAGTCGCGCTGAGGAGTGCTCTGAGCTCCCACTGAGTGGTCTCTGTCTCTCCGTGGCCGGGCTTCGGGCTCTGGGTGCACTTTTTCTCCTATGAGAAAAAGTGCTTCAAGATAGCCTTGCAGGATTAACACATCCAAACAACATGCAATAAGCTCTTCTGCATTGCAGATATTTGCTAAGAACTGCACATAAAAGATAAAATTTCAGTTTTAAAGAGCTTGCAGTTCATCAGAAGAACAAATAAAAAGATGATGTGGATTTTTAGTGGAGGCTTACAAAGAGAGAAAAAGGCCAAGAGTCCTTTCATCTCTGAAATGTATATAATTGCTCTTACTATTTAAACATCACAGTACACGGGCATTTTTTCCAGATCAGATTCTCCTCCCTCGCCTTCTCAGGGCTTGAAAACCCTGTGTCTGAGATCTTACTGTCTGTCCCTACACGGCGTGGTAGGTTGCATAACTTTGCATCGACTCATACTGCTCCTCTTGAGCCTGTGGGTGTGTGGTGAATCCTAGGTCCTTGGTGATAGAAAAAGCTCTTTGAGGGCAAGAGCCATACCTGTTTACTTGTTTGCTCAATAACACTAAACTCAATGGTAAACATATAAACAGCTGTTTGCAAATGTTCCCAGTCTTCCTCAGTCTGGGCACGGGGTAGCATCCCTCTTGTCTTCCTGAAATTGGGAGTGGCTGTAGATCTTGGTTTTACTGAAGAAATTCAAGCAAGGTCGCTTCCAGCCGAAGCTTGGGGAACCACTGAAAAGTCTCTGGCACCTGTCCAGTGAGAGCTCTTACCATCCTAGGGCCCAGAGTGGCCTGCCAGCCCACTAGGTACATATAGCCTGAGAAGTCTTGCTTCAAGACGTAAGGTTTGGCACTTGTCACCAAACCCAGCCCAGTCTAACTGGTACAGAAGCACTCAACAAATACTGTCTTTGCTGACCTTTTATCAACGGCTCCAAGACAACAGGCAGGTAAGGAAGCCAGCGAAGTAGCTTGGCAATAGCCTAGGGAAAGACTGCTTGCACTGGAAGAAAAATGTTCTAACTTTTCCAATACAGTAGACCCCTTTATCCGTGGAAGATACAGTCTGAGACCACAATTAGAGCACCTCGAATCACAGGTAGCACTGGGCCCTATATAGACTATGTTTTTTGCTGTACATACATAGGTAGGATAAGGTATACTTTAAAATTGGGCACAGTAAGAGATTAACCACAGTAACTAATAAAACAGAAGAATTATAATATATACTAAAATAAAACTTAATAAGATAGAAGAATTATAGTGCAAACTGTAATAAAACTTACTTAGAATATTTGGGTATTTTATTTCCAAAATTTCCATTTAGTATTTCCAGATTGTGTTTGACAATAATTGACACTGTGAAAAGTAAAAAATGCAGATAAGGTGTAGTATTTCTTAAAAAGCTCCCCTCAGCCACTGATGTTCCACCCATTACCATTTTCTTCCCTTTGAGGTCACTTCACCTTACCTAGGAATGTCTCCATTTTTGCCTGCTGACATTAATGGTCAGAATAAGAAATGTACCAAGGAGCCCTAGAAAATGCCAGAGAACTCTGAAAAGGAAAAACATGGGAACAAAGACTGGAATGGAAAAGCTCAATCACAGGAGAATCTTGCAAAAGATTCAGTCCAAAACCACTGGAAAACCTGGGGATGGGGTTCAGAAACCAGGGCTTGCCTGGCTCGTGCAAGGGCCTGGGTTCCATCCCCAGCACTACAGGAAAAGAAAAACCCTGGAAATTGCAATGGATTCTGAAGCCTTCAAGAACTTGGCCTCCAGCATCCACCAAACCTGAGTCTATCCTCAAGTTACTTAGCCTCCCCAATCACCCAGTTTCCTCTTCTATAAAACGAAGGTGAGAGTGGAACTCAGCTGTGGGGTTACTGAGAGCTAAAGGCAATGCTCCTTGATAACAAAGAACATTTGCCTACTATGTGCTTTAAAGACTGTTTAACACAGATCTGGGGAATCATTTTCTAATACATTTAAACATAGTAGCTACAACATCGCAAATGTTCAAAAAATGAGCACTCTTACTAAATACAGAGGAGGTAGACTCACTCACTAAAAGTCCATGAAGTGTAAAAGAAGGTTCTGCCCAGGTTCAGCGTCCAGGAAGCTCTGAAATCCTTGCCTAGAGCACCATGATGTGCCCTTGGCCTCACAAGCTCATGAAGATGCTTTTCCTAGATATAAAAACTTACCAACACTCAGCAGCTGAAAGGACTCTCTGGAAAGTGCTCGGGAGCCCATGGGGAAAGAGACAGCAAATGGAGAGAAAGCTTCGCTCTTCCAGGGCTCCTGTCCAGGGCTTTCCAGAAGCTGGAGATGTTGGCCTTTGGTCTGTTCCCGAGACTTCGGCCAGAGCCTCAGGACATGGTAGGCACCTGTTGGTCTTCACCTGCGGCACTGTCAGGTGTTCTCTTGCTCCAGCTGGATGTGACCCCAGAAGTAGGTAAAGGGGTGCTCTTGGGCTCTCCCACCTCCCTCTCTGTGCCTTCCTCTTTTCCAAGTCATCCTTCCTGGGGCCACCAGCCAAGGCTGTCTCCAAGATCTGCAGCCAAGAAAACTCTTCCTAGCAGAACAGCAAAGAAAAGACCTGAAGAAAGACAGATTTCTGAATCTGAATGCTTTCCCACGGCAGGTCCTTAACTGAGCGTCCTAAGACCCGTTTCCTGAAAACAGTGATGACTGCCTCACAGTGCGGTCTTTATTTTATTCCTTACAGGAGTAACAAATGTGAGTCTGACTTGAGCAGCAGATTAACTTCTGCTCCTGTAGGTGAAGTGAAGGCAGCAAGAAGGTGAAACGATCTCCCTGTGGCTAAACGGAACATTAAGCGGGAGGTGGAGAACATTGAAAAACGGTGAGTTTTCTACCACCCAGTAAAGCCAGGAAACTCTAAAATAAAACCCTTCCTTCTTGAACCACCTCAGTAACCCATCCTCTTCTGTAGGTTCCAGATACATTTAATTTATGCTGAATATAGAAGAAAAATAAAATGTGATTGTCACAATGTTCAAAGCTCTCTCCAAGTCTCTCTCTCTCTCCATCCCGTTTTGAGCACCAAACCCCAATGTTAGGAAGCATTGGCCTAAAAATAGTGCTTCTCAGAGACCCAGTCTTTTCTGGGTTTCATAGAACATCTGTTCAACAGTTTCCTATAACTGTTTTGGCCACTAAATCAAAGCCAGCAGAAACAATGTTCTGTTTCTGTCTTTCAAGCAAAGAATTGCCACCAGACCTTCCTCTCAGACGCAGACGACAATGGGGACAGAAATAGCCACGAAGGCTTTGAAACACCTTAAGGCCGGAGTCCAACCAAAAAGTGACTAGTGTCTTGTTTTTGACTCTTTTTAAAGACGCTTTGCAACTCCCAACTACAGAAAAGAAACTGAGATAGGTCAAACCTCCTGGGAGAGGTTACACCCTATGCAAATTACCACCTGCAGTGTGAGGCTGTGTGGTTTGTGCAGCTCAGGGTTGGCAGGGACCTAGCCCAGACTGGTAAATGTCTTGCCCTGGGCCAGGGTGCGGAGCCGAGTGTGGGGGTGGGGTGGTATCTGGCCGTGTGGTTGTTCTTGGTTCTACGTTACATCTCTGCAGTGCCCCCGGCTTCTGTTTGCTTCTGTGGCAGAGACCCTGGGAGTCTGTGGCTGCCTGCGCCAGGCCAGGGAAACACAGACACAGGTTTGAAAGTCCCAGCAGGTTCTGTCCAGACTGTGCATCCAACAAGCCATGGCCCCTGGTCAGGAAGTCTATCTAACCTGCCAGCTGCAGGCTGCTGTAAGGAGCACTGGTGCAAAGCTGGGTGTCACTCCCTACCCCAGGCAAACGGCTGGAGGAACAGGGGGACCTGGGGTGATGCAAATAGGGATCTCGCTCATGGTCAGGGCCACAAGCTGACTACTCAGCGGTAGGGCGGTTGGGTACCAAGTGTGGCTCAGCCCAAGGCCATTGGGGGTGCACAGCCCAGCCAGCAGTGCTGGAGCAGGGGCAGCTACCCAGCTATACAGGACCCAGTTAGAGGCTGGCAGCATACGGAACTGGGTCCAGTCCCGCTGGGGCAAAGAAGACTGAGGCTGCTTTTGGATGTGAACCTCGGACTTCGATCTGTGCAGTGCGCTTGAATGTCAGGCTAACCGAGACAAGGCAGCCTCTGGGCAGCAAGGAACTAGAGATCAGGGCAACAGACAGGGGAGGGGAATGTGTGACTCTGAGATTCCAGAGCACAGAGTCAAGTGAGTGTCTGCCAATCACACGGCACATATTTTGGCTTCGAGATTTAATACTGTCCTTAAACTGGCCAGACAGGCCACTGTTCCTGCATCCTAGGTACCCCTGTCAGAACCGGCTGGGGGCAGAGATGGACCTGAGACCCACGTGTAACACAGGCATACACAGACAGGGATGCAGAAACCAGCAGGGTGAGGCTGACGGGGGACCTCTGTGAGCTCAGTCAGTGCCCCTGGGAGCTGTCTGTCATGGTGCAAGGAGCAGCCCTCGAAGCCTGATAGACCGGGGTCTCTGTGTTTCACGTGCACCAGAATTTGTCATTAGACCTGGTGATTCCAGGTCTGTAACTGTAGAGCAGGTCACTCTGGACTTGTCTTGAACATAGCCAAACCATGGTCACACGAGGAAAGAGGGCCACTCTTTTTCTGTTCTTGTTTACTCCCCTCTTCACTCCTGCTTCCTCCCTTCCCTTCTTTACCTCCGTTTCTCTCTTTCTCTCGCTCGCACAAAGTGGATGCCAGTTTGTACAAGTAACGTGCTGAGAACAGTGTATGTGTTTAAAAATATATGGATTAATATTTTCCCCACTCCAGCTCAGGTGAAAAATCCTCCCAGCACAGTTGTAAAGCCCTCCGTGACACTGCTGCCAGAGGAGATGGTGCAGCTCTGCCTGGGAGCACACACACCTGCTTCAGCAGACTCCCGCACCATTTGAGCAAACAGTACAAAACCAGCCAACGCTTCGCCTTGCTGGAGAAATCACTTCTGCGCCCTTGGCACTTTTTGAAGGAAAGCATGAGGTCTGTTTCTGGACCTACACTTATTTGATAGACTAGCAGCAGCCATGAATGGGCTTCTTTAGGAGTTGCCTGTTGCAAGTTAAATGTGTGTGCGCATGTGTATGTGTGCGTGAACACGTGCCAAGCTGTGACGTCCGTGTGCTCGTGTCTCCTGAGTCCCTGCCCAACTCAGAGGCCTGTCGCTCAGGCCCTCCTAGCTCCTGTCCTGGGCTCCTGGACCAGGGCTCCTCCCTGTGTGTGCTGCTGATAGCAAAGCAGTGCTCCCATAGGTTTTGTGGGTAATAAGTTCTAAAAATTATTCCATTTCCTTTGCCAGCCTGGGGAGATGCATGCTCAGGTCACAGCCCCCATCAGGCCAGGAGGTGTCAACAAGACTGAGCGACAGTCACACTGCTCCACTGTTGGTGGGAGTGCAAGCTAGTGCAACCACTGTGGAAATCAGTATGGAGATTCCTCAAAAAGCTAGGATTGGAAGTCCCATTTGACTCAGCTATTCCCCTACTGGATATTTTCCCAGAAAAATTGAAAAGGTCATGTCACAGTGACATATGTGCACCCATGTTCATAGCAGCACAGTTTGTAATAGCTAAATCTTGGAAACAACCAAAATGCCCATCAACTGCAGAGTGGATGAAAAAGATGTGGTATTCTTATACAATGGAATACTATTCAGCAATAAAAAAGGATGATCTTGAGGCCTTTGTAGGTAAATTGAGGCAACTTGAGACTATCCTCATTAGTGAAATAAATAAGAATCACATTAGTAAATATCACATTGTCTCTCTAGTGTAAAAAATAATAAGAACTGACAGAATAATGGGATCCAAAATGTATCATAGATATTGTAAAAGTGAAAGTGATTAAAGTGCTCTAAAGGGTTTAACGGTAAGTATAGTGTGTAAGATAGATGACCCATATTACTAAATTTCTGTTAGATCATTAAACAGAAGCATTTGCCCTGTCAATGTTTGAGTGTCTAGCCACTTTTTATGCTTTGATTTTGTAACTTTAACAACTATTGTTTAGGTGACAACTAGCAATTTTATGATGTTAATTTTTTTTGAATTCTGTATTCTACTTTTTTCTCATTTTTCTATTTTGTTTTTTTAATTTTCTTTTCTTTCTTTCTTTAAATGAAATGAAAAATTAAATTAAAAAAAAGATTGAGCAACAGTCCAAAGGCACTGGGATTTTCATAGCATCTAACCCAGGTGTCTGTCCCAGTCTCAGTGGTATTTCCCCTCTCAGAGCTACCAAGGTTTAAGCATGCCAGTGACTGCTATTCATAGAGAGCCACCCTGGTGCCATCCTTGACTCCCAAGAAGTGACTGAGTCTCTCTAGGTAGCCTGGTGCTGCACCTGCTGCAGCTGTGGGCGTGACATCTGGAAGAGCAGTGTGGCTGGGGCTGGCTGGCGTCTGGGCTGGGGCTCACCTCCACCTGCTTGCTCCTGTCAGTGGGTTTGGAGGGTCAAAGTCTCTGGCCCTCTCTGGCCCTCCCTCCTCTTCTGGTGGAGACATTCAGTCCATTCCTTGTGGGATGCAAGTGTAACCGAGACACCTGCCACAGGTAGGAAAGACAGGGAGGGTCACTGGACCTTCTTAGCTATACCCATGGCAGACTCATCTGTCCGAGCCAGGCCAGGGCAGTGGTCTCTGGATAGGGGGGATCCCACAGAAAGACATGGCTGGGGTGGCTACATATACCACACAATAATGGAATCTGCTCTGTGACCAAGGGGCAGGGACTTTGGGCCTTTGATCCTTTGGAAGCAAGGAATGTTAAAGGGCTGAGAGGGCAGTAGGCAACCTGGGATTTCGTGGGGGCAGTGGGGTCTCCAGGGCAAGTATCATAGCAGTAAAAATGCCAAAGGCATCTCTCATGGCAAAGTTGAATGTGACCAGGCTTAGGTCTAGCAGGCAGCCATGGGCAGCCACTGGAGAAGGGAGGCAGCTGCCTGCAGAGAATGATGCTACAGAAAGAACACAGCGCTTGCGGACACACTCACACACACTCACGCTCAACCAGGCAGACCTAAGCTCCAAGTTAGCTCCCTACCTGTCTTGTGTCTATGGGCAACAATTATTCAACCTCTCTGAGCCCCTAAATTCTTTCAATGACAACAAAAAAGCAGATATTTTAATAAAATTCATGCCACAGGATGGCTGTGAGCATTAAATAAGACAAGATACCAAAAGGGTGTCCCATTTATCCAACCACCCAGTATTTACTTAGCATCTCTCCCTGTGTACTATGCAGGTGCTCGGGAGACCCCGGAATAACAGATACCTGGAGGTGGGCTTGCGGGCGGGGCAGGGAGGGCAGAGCTGTGAATCTTCAGGCAAATCCCACCCAAGCGTTGGAAGGCAGCAGGAGGGAGGGATGGTGGTCCCCGCTTTACCTGGGGTGGTCCCCAAGGGAGCGAGTGACATTCAGGCCACAGCCTGAGTGAGGCCGAGAAGGGAAGACCACAGTGCAGTGCTCATCATTGAGCACCTCTCCCTCACCAGGTGCTTGAGCACAGTGGACAAAGTCCCTGCTCTGGTGGCACTTGCAGCCTAGCGAGGAAGGAGAGACAGAAAACAAAGGGTAAGATAGAAAGTACAGTGGGAGAGCAGAGAGGGGAAGGAGATGGGTGGGCTGGGAAGAGAGGCTGGGTCAGGGGCTGCCCTGTCGCTAGGTATGGTGACAGCAGGCTACACTAGGAGGGGACACTTGGGAGAAGGCTTGAAGAAGGTGAAGGAAGAAGACAAGCGTGACTGTCCACTGCAGCTTTGTCCTGGACGGAAAAACAAGGATGAGTGGGGGAGACTAACCAGGAGGCCACCGTCCAATCCATGAAGGTGGCCTAGGCTGGGAGGGTGGTGACACGGGGACCAGCCCAGGCGGATACGTGTTACGGTTGGAAAGCAGAGCCAGCAGGACTTGTAGAAACTCTGCGTGTGGGTTTCAAGCAGCAGAGAAGTCAAGCCTGGCCCCACGAGTCCCCTTCAGGAACTGGGAGAGTGAAAGCGGGAGAAGCCTGGAATGCGCCTGGGTGGTGGAGACGTGGCACCCCGTGGTGGTCATGTGAATCCCGAGATGTCTGCTGTGTTCTTTCGCAGTCCGAGGGAGCTAGGGTTGGAGGTGCTTTCTGAAGCCATGGCCTGGGCAGAGCTCACTTAAGGGGTGTGGAGAAAAAAGAAAAGAGAAGAGAGACAAAGTGCTGTGAAGTGACGGGGTTGGAAGAAGGAACAGGCAGGTGGCCTTGGCAGACAACAGAGAAGCAAGCAGAAAGCTGAGCAGGAGAGACATCCCGAGACCCTGACAAGAGAGCAACTGATAGCATCACCGACGCCAGAGCAGAAGAATAAAGCGAGACCTGGGCACCCCACAGCACCCCCAGAGACTGAGCCCCTAAAGAATTTCCTCCTGTTGGTTGCATCTTCCTGGGCCCCAGCCTGCAAATTGCTGCAGTCTCTGCTGCGGCCAAGCTTCAAAGGCGGGGTGCTGTCTCCCAGAAGCCTCCGCTGGGCAATCCTAAAGGCACTGGTAAGGGTCCGTCTAAGCTCAGGGAGGGGTCTGCGGTGGGCAGCTTTTGAAAAGAAAGGTGTAGCAATGAGGACGAGGCAGCCCGCCACCTGTGCCCCTCGTGAACAACCCGGAAAGGTGGTTCTGAGTCCTCTGCACCGCTCACCCTGGCCTGTGGGGAGCCCTGGGCAGCAGGGGCCGGACAGGAGGCCTCTGGTGTGCACCGAGGCAGCAGTTTGTGTGCTGAGGGTCCGAGAAAGGAAAGATCCTGCGGGAAAACTCCATCTGCGGGTCCAGAGCAGATGCCTCGTCCCTTCGCCTCTGTTCATGGAGAGAAAGGCCCGGGGCTGGGCTGCAGACAAGAAAGCCAAAGGCCTGGTCTGCCAGCTGCTGAGTGATCCAAGACAGGCGGAGGCCCGGTCAGAGATCTCAGGGTATCCAGATGCTCCTCGAAGCGGGCTCAGCTCCTGAGCCGTGATGGGCTTTAACGCGCAGCTCAGCTCCTAGGGAGAAGGCCGGGCTGCCCTCTCCCACTCCTCAGCGCAGACCTAGGCCTCCTAGATGGAGTAGAGGGGACAGCATCAACCTCTGTACCCCCAAACACAGGTTCTGGGCCTGGTGCCCAAGGGCCCGAGGGCCTGAGGGCGTGCATAACTGAAGCGGGTATTCTGCAGCAGGCACTCCAGGGCTGCGTTGGGTACTGAAAGCAGAGATGCGATCCTCACAGAGGAACAATCTGAGAATTATTATTTTGTCTCCATTTGATGAATGAGAAAGTGGGGCTCAGAATGATGAAGCAACTTTCCCTGGTAAACGGCCAAGCTGTGCTTCTCTGGCAGCCCGTGTGATTTCCGTGGCGTCCTTGGGCTGGCTGAGTAGCACAGGTGGCCACCGAGCCAAGCTGCCTGAGCTCTGGGAAAGAAATCGCAAGCATTATACACAAAGTTTCTCCTGCTACAGTGCCTCACCTCAGGGAAGACAGGGAGAAGAGAACCCCACAAAGATATTGCATCTCAGTATCTCCCTACCTGGCGTGCTCCCTTCCCCAGAAAGGGACAAGGGATTTGCCTACTTTCTTCTCCCATGAGTCTGACAAAAGAGACAAGGCCAGGACCAAAGCAGGGAAAGCAGAAGCAACAGCCACGCGGCTGCCATACATCCACTTGGCCCACATCGAAAGGTGAAGACCGGAGCAAGCAGGCAGGAAGGGCAGGCTTCCCAAGGCCAGGACTCTCTTTCCTGTCTTCAGTCCACTCTTTACCCTGAGGGGAGACCAGAGAGGACCCTCCACAGGCCAGGAGGGATACAGAGGAGGGAAAGGTGCGGTGGATGGTGAAAGAGGGAGACAGGAAGAGGGAATGAATCAGGTCGGGGGACCGGCATGCTCCCCCATAAGGTCTCCTCTGATCCTCCGAGTCTGAAGTCTGATGATCTGGGAGGGACCCAGAGCATTCTCCAGAAACAGCCAGGTGTAATGCAGAGGGAGGTCTCTAAGTCAGCACACACGGTGGGAGATGAGAAGCAAAGACAGACCATGGCCAGCAAGGACAGGGCTCCACACGCAGAGAGCAGGGATGGGGGGAAAGGAGCAGAGCAGAGATGCAGCGAGAAAGAAAAGCTGCCAGAAGACAGAAGCACCAGATAGATGGACGGAGAAGGAAGCAAGAGGAGCCGGAGAACCTCGCTTCATTTCTGTCCTCAACCTTCGGGTCCCAGGCAGAGATTCCACAGTCTTCTGCCCCTTGCATGGCTGGACCCTCTATTTGTAACCCATTGTGTCCGAGTCCCTCACTAGACACAGGGCTCCGGAAGAGGAGGGGATGGGTTTATCTGCCCCCTGGGATGATCTCCAGGGCCACAGCAGGGACAGACAGGTGCTCCCAGCATGCTCTGTTGCCAGACATGACTGATTTCCCGGGGCTGGCTAGGCTCCCACCCCATTTCCTTGAGTTCTGAGCCCCCAAGGTGGGCCCTGGCTCTCTCCCCTCCTGGTTTCCAGCTCTGTCTCTAGATTTGTCCCTGCTTTCTCTCGAGCTGGCTTAAAGATGATATGCCCAGTGCTGGCAGAGGCCTGGTCCATGTCTTTTTCTGAGGCCTGCAGATTGTACCAGGGTTAAGAAACAGAAGGAAATGTATCGGGATAGGAACGTCTTTTCCAAGCTGCTCCTTGGCTCAACAGGAAGTAAATAGGTTGCAGCCAAAAGTGAAGTCAAGTTTCCAAGAGTGGGTGTGGAAGACAAGATAGTTGGGGTCAGTAACAGCTGACCCTTAATTCCCAAGTCAAATCTAAAGTGCAGCACTGTAGGTTCCGAACCATTTACGTTTCCCTCAGTGTCAGACACCACACTCAGTGCAGTGCAAGGGACAGGGCAGAAGGCAGGAGAACTGGGTCCCTATCAGAATGGCGGGTGTAGCCAAGAAGGGGACCTATGTTAAGGAGTGATCTCAGCTGTGACAGCATGGTGAAAGAAAGGCCTAGGGTGCTTTGAAAGCATGTAAGGGGGGCATTGCACAGTCTGGGCATTTGGGGTCGCATCGCTAAGGAGTGACCTTTAGGCTGAGATCCATGGTGCCACAGAAGCAGGGCAGTGAAGGGAAGGGAGCCACACAGAACCAAAGGTCTCGGGTTCAGCTGGCACCATGGAGCCACCCTGGCACCATGGGTGACACAGACAGCAGGAGCAGGCAGCGCTTGTCAGGCTGTGCCTCTCAGGTGGGCATATTCCCCGGGTCAGGCACGGCAAGTGAAGGGAGGGACAGAGGGGTTAGTCACATCCAAGACCTGGGGCTCAAGGCCAGGAGAGACTGGGTCAGAAGAGTCGCAGGAGAGGGTGGGAGAGGTGAGCAAAGGACTGGACAAAATGACAGGTGTGTGGCAAAACAACAGGTTGGACAATTCTGCATGATCCAGAAGTGGAGGAGAGGGGAGCTGGTCAGATGTCACAGCAGCCTCAGCCCAAACAGGAGGGGACCAAGGAGCTGTCAGCAGTTGGAAGCCGAGTCTAAAAGGCATTTCCATGCAGCAGAGGGACAGAGTGTGCAGGCAGAAGCCATGCTCCTGTGGCTGAGGGGCTGGGAGGGAAGTCCCAGTGGCAAAGGAAGGGGAAAAGAGAAGGGTCCGGAAGCACTTTGGGGCCCATTTCAGTTGAGATTTTTTAAATTCTGCCAAAGACACTTCATCCTCCAAGGCAATGGCAACCAAAATTTTAAGCAGCAAAGTTCTTTTTCTAGATAAGATCTAAACAGGATACTTACCACAGAGGATAATTTAAAGGAGATGCCCTGGTTTTAAACAAAGGGTGACATGAGCCTACTCCCCAGTCCTCACCCCAGCCCTCCAAACTTGAGGACTCCTTGGAGTGACACTGGAAAGTCACTTGTACTGGCAACAGAAGAGATGAACCAACCCCAGGACCTGAGATCTGTCAGGCGTGAAGATTTGGGGTCACCAGCACGGACTGATAACAAAGGACACTGGTGGCACCAATAAGGCCAGTGTCAAGGGTGCAGACAATTTTTAGTTCCAGACAAAGCAGCCTGCGACCTGGCACAGAGCAGCCAGCTGGTCAGTTTTGTCATTTAAATGTGAATTTCAGGACTATGTAGTTGACACCTCCTCCCCTGAATTCTCCTCCCCCGTTTGCCTCTCTCCCTCTCCAACTCGAGTTCTAATCCTCCTCTCCTGTCCTGTGCCTCCTGTCCAAGCTGCACCCCTCTTTCTTTCTCTCCTTCCCCTCCCAGAGCCCCCCTCCATCCCAGGCCCCTGGTCTTCAACTCTGCCAAGCTCCTCCCCGCCTCCACCCCTTCCACCCACCAGGGTCTCCTCGGGCCACCAGGGTTTATTTTCAGCTCCTGTGTCATCCTGAGGATATGAACAATATTCCTGAGTCATGGTTTTGCGAGGAAACAGGGGCAGCCTGCTCCAGAGATGGCTTATCAACCTCCAAGCAGGCCGCAGGGAGCGTTTACCAGCCTGCCCCTCTCTGCCCGGGCCCTTTGCTTCTTCTCTTCCTCCAGCCCAGCTTCCAGCTGCTGCAACCCAGGGCGTCTCTGAGAGCGCAGCTGCCCGGGTGGCCCCCAGGAAGCAAAGTGAGCTAAACTCACTCGTATCCACAGCACAGCCTCAGCAGAGTGTGTGTCAGGAAAGGAGGACCCCGCCTGTGACTGAAAGCAGAAAGGAAGCTGTTCGGGGGGAATGAGGTGACACCTACCCTAAAAAGCCCGAAATGGGGACCCAGAGACTTGGACTCCTAGGTTTGTGCCCTTCAACAAAGTCACTTGATTCTACACAAAGAATACCTACTGAATTTGTCCTTTATGGGAGACTCCCACTGGGGTTCCAGTTTCATCTGGGTAGAATAAGAGTATTATGAGAGAAGATAACAAGAACTCTATTTAGGGGACAATCCTGGAATGCAGCGAAAATTACAGCATCCCCGGAGACACCATCTTCCATCGGTAGAAACAGAATCCCAAATGCTCAAAGTCACATGGCCAAGAGGCTGGAAATTAACATCGCTTTGGTGTCCTCTGGACTTCAGGGATCCGCATGTCACTGCTCTGTCTCTCTGGGCCCTCTGGAACTCCAGCCTTCATCTGTCCTCCACTTAGCAAAAGAACGGAGCCCTGGAGCCCCAGCCGCTGGCCAAGGCCCCCGGCGGCCGTGCGCCAGGCAGTGTTTTGGGAGTCCGGAGGGCAAAGGGACTCGGAGAGCCTTCTTTTCACACCGTGGACAGCGAAAGCCCTGCTCAGTTCCATGGGCAGTGGGGGAGAAGCCCTCAGCTCAGGGACATCCACACACGGACCGTTCCCTGTTCCCAGTGACGCCAAACGGGGAAAAGTAAATTGGACTGAACACCGAGTCAAAGGTGACGGGGTTATTCATTACAGTCCTACAGTATTAAAGGAAAAGTGATCTTACAATATTAAGTCTTAGAGACCCAGATTCCTGGGTCACTGTTTCACAGAAACTCCTTTTCCCCTGCCCCGCACCTTTGACTGCAGCTTGAGACTGACTCACTGCATGTCTTTAGATGCTTTGGGGTTTCCTAACAGAAAACATAAAATGATGTGTAAATCACACAGCCCGCAGTGAGAGGCAGAGAAGGGAAAGAAACCCTGAATCAATCAAACTAGTTCCTTCCAGATGGATGTGAGCAGTCCCAGGGGTGCCGCTGGAGGGGGTTGGTCCACTGACCCGGTTGCAAGTCCAGGGACCTGCCTGATCCCTGTAGGATATTAGTCACTCTATAAAACCTCTGGGCCAGTTTCCCAGGCGCAGGGCCCTATAGCAATTTCCCATAGGGTCCCTGAGCCTGAGAACCTATGCGTCTTGCAGCCTGGTGGTCGGTTCATGTTGCATCTGATGAGATGTGATGCTTAAAACATAACTTCAGCAAATGTCTCCAGGCAAAACTGTGAGCATTCTTAACTTCCCTCGCAGCGGGGGCCCCGGAACCCAACCCATCATCTCTCTTCTTGCTGTGCAGAGCCTGGGGAATCCTGAGATCTTGACTCACGGAAACAGCACACCTGTTTCCAAGAACCCACACTGGGAAGCCCAGAGAGATACGACGGCAGCAAAGAGCTGGGAGAATGTTCAGGGCCTCCAGATTCCTCTGCGAGGAAGCTGAGGAGGAAGCCGTGCAGATGCCAGGATGTCAGCCCCGACAGGTGACCCAGCATGGCTCTCTCCCTTGCAGCCCTGCGGTATTTCTTGACTCTTGGGCTTAAGCTGTTCCTTACTCCCAATAACTGATTTCATCTTTGGATTCTTGTTCATGTTGTAACATTTTGGGGCATCAGATGATGAAGCAGGGTGGGGTTGATGGAGATATCTCAACAAGGCCCTGGTTACTCACTACTCAGTCTGTCTCCTGGAAAGGAAGGTTGCATATTTACACAGGAGGGAATTCAGATGTAGAAGAGGGGAGAGAGCAGAGTGAATAGAGACTAGGAAAAGCAAAGGAGGGGAGGGACTCTGGCACGGACAGCTGTGAAGGGAAAAGACCTACGCCAGTCACTCCCTGCACCAGGCTGATTCTTCCAGCCCGTGCGAGCACTCAGCCCAGCCCCGGCCTGGACCTCATGGTGGATGGGAATCACATCAGTCAGATGCTACAGAGGTGGGGTCCACAGGAGCCCTTACTTCCTGCCCTGTCACCAGCCACCTGCAGTTGTGTCTGTATCTTCATCCATCCATCAGAACAGTAAAATTTTAGGGTGCAGCCAAACCATTCCTCCTGAAAAGAAGCCAACTGACATTTTTCTGGTGTTTTTGCTCTTGATAATGAAACAAATGAATGTAATACTTAGGTTCTAATGCAGTAGAATCTAACCATTAAAAAAACCAAAATATTCCTAGCTAGGTATAGTGGTCTACACCTCTGGTGTGAACCCAATTACTCAGGAGGCTGAGGCAGGAGGATAGCTTCAGCCTGAGGGTTCTGGGTCAGCCTAAGTAATATAATGAGACCCCATTACATGCACAAAAACAAAAAAAAAAGTTCCAGAACCTAAGGTTGTACCCTTTGTGTCAAACATAGACAATGGCTCACATGCATAATGTGCTCTTGACACCCCGGGTGAGTAGGTCCCATGTTCTTAAAGGGCCCCTATTATGGTTTGTGTCTAGGTGTCCCCCCGAAGCCTCACAAGTCATAGGTGGGGCTTTTTCAGAGGTAGCTGGACCTAAAGTGTGTGATGCTGGGATTAAGGGTGAGTGATAACTAAATCAGTCCACTGATTGGTTTGACACCACCCTAATGCCAGTAGCCTGGATGCAGTATAAGGGACTGAAAGATGCTTGTCTTTTCTTTTGCTAGCTTGCTCTTCAGCAAAAGTCGTGAACTGCTGCTGTGAACTACTTCTCATCAATACCGCTCTGCCACGCTACCTTGACTTAGAGCCGGCCAATTATGGATTGAAACCTCTACAAACTGTGAAACTGAAACCTCTACAAACTGTGAGCTAAATAAACCTTTTCCCCTTTAACTTTGGGTGTTGGATATTTTCTCAGCAAGAAGAGAAAAGTAACTAAGACATCACCCCTAAGTTCAAGCCTAAACCATGGGTGAGAATCAGGATTTAGAAAGAAAGAAACATCTAGAAGCCAGGAAGGACAAAAGGACAGGTGGACAGGCCCTAGAGGGATCTAACTCACCAAACTTTAACCCAACTTTCTTGATCTCTAGTGAAACCCAAACCCCACAATATTGAAGCTAATGTATACTAGCCTGAAACTACTTCCTGTTTTTGAAGAAAAGAGGTGAGTAGAAGCTCAGAGATACGTTCTGGGCACCAACTAGCTTTAATGAAGCAGTTCGTTCTTGACTTGAGCATAACGGACGCAGATCTGTTAAGACAGAGCAGCTCCCCAAGTAAATGTCACAATCCGGTGGGTGATTCTGTAGGAGACAGGACAGTGCAGAGACCTGGTTCTGGAGTCTGAAAGTGGAGGGACAGATATGTAGTGAACTCTCAGGGTGACCAGTTGCTTTTCAGCAGGAAACAGAGAACGCGATGCTGAGATGGGTGACAGAGAACCAGCGGGACCCATGTGAGACAGTGCTGCTGCTGGGAGCTGCCTCCTTCCCATGGAATTTCAAGGAGTCTCAGGGAGAGATCAGTTTCCAAATGCTGGCCTGCGTGCTTCCACGGCTAGAGCCGAGCTGCTACTCCATGAGTCCTGCCAGTGGCATCAGAAGCAAGCACAGGGACAAGGGCCAGGAGCTCAGCTCCGGCCCTGCAGCAGGGACAGCCCCTGCTCTGTGACGACACCCCACCCGCTCCTTTTTCTGAATCACAGCCACTTGTACCACTTGGTGTTTTGTTTACCCATTGGTCTTTTCCCATCTTACGCCTGAAACACAGAAAAGGATTCAACAAAAAGTGACTAAAGCAGGTGACTTAATATTTAAAAACTCTTATGAATTAATTATGCATAATCCAAATATCAAAATCTGAAACTTCCAGAGCAGCAGCATGATGCCACAGGAGAAAAATTCCGCACCATGAAAATTTGCTCCCTACGCAAAATTATTCCAAATAATGTATAAATACCATCAGGCTACGTAGAGAAGGTGTACAGGAAACACAAACGAATTTACTTGAGTGCAGGCATGGGTCCTGCCTTCAAGTATTTCTTTATGTATGTGCGAGTATGTGCGAGTATTCTAAAACCCAAGACAGTCCAAACTCCGAAACACTTCTCATCGTGCTTCTGATGAGGGACGCTTGAGTGGAATTGTGTCTTCCTGGCCTCCGCTCCTAAGAGGAAGAGCCAGCTCTTATAGTCACGTCCCTCCCCAGTGTCCAGTGCACAGTAGGTTTGTTAACATGACGAGACTGATGGATCCTAGCAAGCAAGAAAGAAGAGGGACAGAGGCCAGGACGCCAGCGGGCAGGAGGCGCTCAGCAAGTGATGCCAACTGTGTGACCACTGCCCAATACCTGCAACCTTCCCCAGCACCCCTGTGCCAGCTCTGTCCTGCTCCGGACCACAGCAGGCCCCCAGCGCTCCGTTCCCTCCCCCGTGCTGTCTGGTTACTGCTCTCACCTGCTCCAAAGCATTCCTGCACCTAAGTCCACCAGCACTGCTTGCTTGCTCTTGCCCCCCAGTTCTAAGCCACAAAACCCCTGGTTTTTCCTAGCAATTAAGACTCACTGAAGCTGACTCCCCAAGGATGAATGCCTTTGACAAGGAAACCATCAGAACTTCGAAAGAAGGATAGGAATCAGGGTGGGAAGGGTATAAAATTCCCTTTATCTTACTTGCTCAGAGTGCCTCAGAGTTGCAGGCTGTGTGTTAGGAACCCACTGGTCACCAGTGGAGGGCCCCTCTCCTGCAGCCATCTCCAGCTTGCAGTGAGCAGGTGAAGCCACAGCAAGGCCCGGGCTCTGTCTCCCAGCCCCTCCCGCACTGGGAGACCCCCCTCAGGCAATCACTAAGGGCCAGTCCCACAGAGTCAAGATGGGGCAGGGACCCGGCACTACCTCTGCCTCTGCTAATGATGTAACCGTACAACATTTCAACACTCTAAGCCTCAGTCTCTCTCCATGAAAATGAGAAATAACACTGAACTTACACAGTGGCTGAAACAAGATGCTTCAGTGAGAGCATAAAATACCTGGGCTGGGCTTAGAGACCAAGATACCTGATAATGACAAGAAGACGCAGCAGGTAAAACTTTCCTCTTAGAACATCAGGCCCCACACCTGGGCTAGAAGAGGTTGTAAAGAGCACATCGTTAGCTATAGAAAGGAGAAGGAACAGGAGGACAGAGACAGGAGAAGGAAAAGAATGAAGAGGAGGCAGCAATCTGACTGGCCTGAAATAGTGAGGACAGCAGTCAGCTCGCTGCTGCTGGAGGGAGGGGACCGTGTTAGCCGTAGCAGACTAGAGAGCTGTCACCTAGGCCACATGGAGGGGGAGGCTCTCTCCGTGTGGGCCTCACACAGGCCCACTGAAAACGGGCTTTTAATAAAACACGGAGAAGGTAGGGCCCTCACACTGGTGCGGGGTACAGTGTGGCCCACACAGGGGAAGGGACCGGCCAGGGCCTGCGGGTCGGAGACTCAGCCTGAGGTGAAGGCCCATGTTGCCTGACCGCGGTGGAAGCTACCAGTTTTGTCCTGGCAGGGAAATCAAGCGACTGGGCAGGGACCCAGGGGAGGGGCAGGCAGAGCAGGAGGGCACTCAGCGGCCACTCTGGGCGGGAAGGATGCCACAGTGCACCCAGTGGCAAAGGTCAGCGCCAGTCCCTGAAATCCACCATGTGAGCTGGGCTTCGCAGCCCCACTGATTGCGCTAAACCCTATCTCCGCCTGCAGCTGCTTTCTAAACCCAGAGACAAAGGTGAGTAATCCAGGGAAAGGGCCCCCAAACCAAAGGGAATATTTATTTTAAGTAGTTTGACGTCTGTAGGAAGGAAAAAAAAAAAAAGCCAAGACCTGAATGGAGAGTCAGGACATTCACAAAGCCCAGGCATTGTGTAAAGAGAAAAATTCCTCAAGACTGTGTTTGTCCAAGAAATCAGACAGTTTACGGGGCCTGAGTCAAAACACTCAACGATTGGAAGCTGGAGCTTCCTGGGCTGAGCTCAGTTACTAAATAAAATAAAAAAGAAAGAGCGACTGAAGCGTGGAATTGTGTGGAGTGGGGTGGGGTTGGCGGCGCAGGCCCCGGTCCAGCAGATGCATAGGAAGCAGCAGTAAGAAGGCCTGGGCTTTGCCAGGCCCGCCCCACCCACCCCAGCCTGGCTGGCGCTGCCGGTGCCACAGTGACAGTGACTCAGGCCTCCAACTCCCTGGGCGCCCTGGGACTGCAGGCCGCAGTGCAGCCTCACTCTGTGCAACGGCCCAGTTAGTGCAGGGCTTGTCCTAGACAGCAAGAGACCTTGCTAACCGGGGAGCCTCGCTGGTGTCCCAGGAGGAACGCCCCGCAGAAGGAGGTGTGGGGCACCTCCACCCTTACTGGAAAAGCTGCAAGAAGTAGAGGGGACTTTATCACCCACAGGAGCAGAAGACAAGCCAGGAAAGTCCCAAGTAGTAAGAAAGAAAAGTGAAAGAGGGATGGCAGTGCTGGGGAGGCTGCCCCTCCACTTGCCAGGTCCTAGTCACCTCCTTTGCAACTCCAGCCCTGCCTGCAGGCCTTCAGGGGAGAATTCTCCACCCTGCAGAGCTGTTATCAGGACCACCCTGGCTGAAGGAGCAAGGGAAGCAGCAGGGAGTGTGTGTGTGTGTGTGTGTGTGTGTGTGTGTGTGTGTGTGTGTGACAGAGACAGAGACAGAGACAGAGACAGATGCCTGACACTGCCTTCTGCCCAGGAGAGTCGCATGCCAGCGCCCTGAGGCCAGGCTGGATGTGTGGGGCTGCCAGGTGGCACCAGGTATTGCTGGAAATCAGCACAAGGAAGTCCACACATGGCCTTTACAGACATGAACTCTGAACCAGACTTGCTGATGGAGGGGCCAGATTTGTGGACTGAAGTTTCTCCAGGATTCAGATCCTGGAGACTGCATTGGTGGAGAAATCCTAAAAGGGTTCCCACCAGGGCCTACATAAGAGTCAGCTCAGGGCCTGTTCAAGGTTATGACCAATTCGCAGGGAGGTGTGAAATTTCTTGTGAAAGGGGAGGCACAAACACCTCGTAGAAACAAAGAGGAAAACCCCCAGCCAGGGCCTGCAAACTATTAACTCTATCTGTTTATTTCAAAAAATGCAGATGTTGCATCAATAAACATAATTTTTTTTAAAAAAAGCAGACAGACTTGACTTTTTTAATAAGTTAAACTACAGCTTTTATTTTTTCCTTTAAATTATTTTTTAAGGCTATTTTCATGAGTGACCCCCCTAGAAGAGAGTTTGGTGTTTTCTACAGAAGCCTGGTGTTTTAGTCACTGCCGAGGGGCACTGAGGCTCCCTTGCATGCCCCCATGTGCGTGGCAGGTCTGCCAGCCATTCAGGCGCCAGGGAAGTGCTTGCGGAGCCTGTGACTGGTATTGCAGGGGGCCCGGGGAGCGAGCTGGTACTGTTACGGAGCCTGGGGAACCTTGAGGGGCCTGCCGGCACCTGTGTCCCATTGGCTGGGTCTCACCAGGGTCCCTCAGTGAGGACCTTCTAAATAAGGGTGCACTTTGGAGTGCGGTGGAGTCTGGGGGCCGAGGGCCACAGGGCAAAGATTCTCTTATCAGCACTGAGCCAGGAGCCCTGCAAAGGGGAGGAAAGGCAACCAGGCACCCCAGTGAGTCTGTTCTTCAGTCTTGTCTACCATCATCAAAGGTTAAAGCTCTGGCTATTTAAAGACTCCGGGACTTAAATCAAAAGACCTTGAACCTCAATATGGCCACTCCAGGGGAACCTGTGACACTTGAGTCGCCTTATCCCTCTGCAGCCTCTAAAGCAGGGACACCCAGCAAGGTGGTGGGGGAAGCTGAAATGGGCTAATCCACTCAAAAATTCCTCCACACACAGGCAGTGTGAAAATGTTTCCCAGATGATTCCCACTGGAGCACCCTCCTTCCCTCCCCCTTCCCTCCCTCTCACACCCTCTTCTGCCTCCTCCTTTAATCCTTTCCTCCTCCTCCTTTTGCAGTCTCCTAACCCAGGGCCTTGGGCCTGCAAGACCAGTGCTGCTCCACTGTCCCACACTCCAGCCCCCTAACGCACACTCTTTAGAGCTGAGGGACTGTTTATACTTTGAGAGAAGAGACAACCAAATAGTGACCACCACTGTGCACTGTACATAGACAGTCAAAAGTTTGAGCCTTTGATAGTTTTCCAGATCACATGCTTTTAAGCCCAAACCAGGACCCAGGGAGTCACCTGGGAGGTGACTGCAGTGGCCAGTAGAGGGTTAGGCCAGGTCAGGAAGTGGACAGGGCAGCACCCCTGTGCCCATAGACTGTGTTGGAACGGCTGGTTTTCCCGTTGAAAGGGTTCAGGGAAGCTGACCTGTGTGAAAGTTCCGATCTGGCAAAAAAGTAAAGGAAAAATTGGTCCTAATTAATTTCCAAGGTTTTCATGCTTTCTGACAAGTTAGGTTCTGTTAGCATTAACCAGAGTTAAACATTTGTTTTATTGTACCCTGGAAAGAGGAGATTTCTAACACCATTCCTGACAAGGCTAAGGCTGAGGACTCTGACACTGTTACTATCTCCAGAGTTGGGGTGTGTGTGCGTGCATGTGTGTGTGTGTGTGTGTGTGTGTGTTGGTGGCTTTTTATATTTTTTTAAAGTAGCTTTATAGCTGCCTGTGAATAAAAGAAAAAAGAGGAAAAGAAACACAGGTTGCCATAACCATGCTTCCTAAAGTCGTCTCATTCTTGCAGTGGGGCAGTTTTGTTTTTGAAGAGCTGTTTTGTCATAAAGACAAAAGTCCTAGCAACTCAGGTTTTAGTCTTTGAGTTTTTGTTTTTACCGTAGGAAATTTCAAATTGCACCACGGAGTCCTTTGATCTAGAATTTGGTGAACACAGCTCAATGGCTCCCCCTGAAGGCCATAAGGGAGGAGTACAGTCGGAGAGGACTTGCCACTTTTTGCATCTGACTTGCTGAGTCCTGAGACCCCTGTGATCTGGGCCCCAGGGCAGGGCTGTGGGCAGCAGAACCAAGGTGCCACATTAGTAACCCAGTTGTGACACCACCACAATAGTTTTGCACATTTCCACAGTAAGTGGAAATTGGGCTTTGGAATAAAAGAGGCATTGGATTCAACTCCAACAGGTACCTGTGCAAGGTGGGTAGTACCAGTGCATACAGCAGAGAGGCCTGTGGGACCGAACAGTCCCGTGCAAGCCAGGGACAGAGAACAGAGACCGTAAGGCCTGCTGTGACTAGATTTCTCCCTCTGTATCACACAGAATACAAAGGACAGACTCCTGGGATTGTTTCTGATCCCCTGCAGATGCCAAAGCTCCTGTAAGTTCAAGGGCCTCGTATGAAAGGCAGAGTTTGCTCATAATCTATGCACATCCTTCCATGTAGCATAAGTCATTCCTAAATGACTTAAAATACCAGGTGCACCATCAATATTAAGCAAATAGTTTTCCTACTGTACTGCTTAGGGAATAAGAACAATAAGAAGGCTGTGTGTGTTCAGCGCAGACCCAGATGCCCTGGCCTTAACCCCAAGGTGTCCAAGCCATGGCTGCCTGAAACCTGGCCCATCAAAGGGCCAACCGTAACAGTCTCTTAATTGCTCACGGTCTAACAGTCTCTGTTCTCTGTCCTTGGCATGTGTGGGACTGCTCCATCCCACAAGCCTCTCTGCTCTATGTACTGTTATTACTCACTTTGTCCAAATGAGAAAACAGAGGCCCAGAGCGAGATGGGTACGAGGTCCGAACCCAGGTCGCAGCCACACAGCGCCCTGCCTGCCGCGCGCCACGGGCTGGGCCCTGAGAGGACTGTACGAAAAGTGCCCACAGCCTGCTCTCCAGCTGGAGTGAAGGACCACCCGGGGCCACTCTCCTAGACAAGGCCCGGGAAGGGCTCACTCTAGGCTGGCACAGACTAAATGTTCAAGAAAGAGGCGCGCGGCAGGAGGTTCCAGCTCTTGGTAGCCCACACTGCTAAAGGCCACACAGATGCAGCAGACCTGTTGCCAGAGGTGACTAGGAGGATGCTTAGTGCACGGAAAAAATCGCTGGGCTCTCGGCTGCCTCTTCCTCCAGGCTCCTCCCCTCCCACAGGGCAGGAGTCCCCTCGCTTTAGGGTGAATGAACACTACTCCTTCGCACGCATGCACGCATGCACGCATGTTATCCATTCCTGTGCCCAAAGACACCGAGGACGCCTTCTCCCTTAACCGCTGTGGGTGGTGCCACAGTGCGCCTGAGTGTGCTAATATCTCTTCAAGACCCTGATTTCCACTCTTGCGCATAAAGGCCCGGAAGTGGGATCGCTGGGTCCCGCAGGAGTTGTAACTTTGCATTCTTCGAGGCCCCTCCCTACTGTCTTCCACGGCGGCTGTACCACCTCACGTTCGTGCGGTCCCACGAACCGCACCTAAGTTCTCATCTCTTCACATCCTCTCCCACCCTCGTTTATGTTCTGATAACAGCCATCCTGACAGGCATGATGTGAAATGTCATGTCGAGGAAAAACACAGGAATTCGCACTCAAGGGCAAAGATACCAGTACGTACTATTTGGGCACCTGATATACCTCGTAAAACTGCACACACGAGTAAACGTTCTCGTAGCTCCCTGTGCGCCCTTAGTGTTCCGTGTCCCCCTTTGCTCTAAGCTCGCAGTGTGCATCTGCAGCATTTTCAGAAGCTCCAGCTCAGGGCGGCGCTCGGTGTGTCACGTGGTGTCACAGTCAGGCCCTCTGCACACGCGTTAAAGGAAAGCACAGGTGCGCCTGCGATGGGGAGCAGCCAGCAAGCACCTGCCTTGTGACGGGCGGGTGCTGAGCGCCTTTCCGCTGGGACTTTTGCGAGCCGGACGCCTCCCGGCCCCGCACTGCAGCAGCCCCTCCCGCCGGCGGGACCGCGCCCTGGAGAGCGAGTGCGCGCCGCGCCGCAGCGCCGTCTTCCGGCCGGATGCGGGTGGTACAACGCGGGGAACTGCGCACCCCAGCGAGGGAACGAGACCGACAGCGCGAGTCGCCCCAGGCCTGGTGGCGTCCCCTGAGCTCCTCCGCCCACTCCTGCAAACCCTCAGGCGCCGCGCCCCTCTCAGAGCTCTTGCCGGGCTCCCCGGGGCGCCCTCACTGGGCAGGGACATCTGGGGGCAGCGATGGACGGGGCGGGACAGAACTGGCCCGGGACTGCAGGAGCAGAGCGAGCGGGCCGCGGGCTGGGCCGGGCAGTGGTCACGAGGCGCCCGGCGCGGACTCTCACAGCTGGGCGCAGGGGTCTCTCGGGGGTGGAGGCCTTGCGGTGGGCTCTGCAGCCAGGCTGGTCCCCGCTGCGTGCCGGGCTCGCGCGGGGTGGGGAGGGTTTGTGGTTCGCACTCTGGGGCCCGCCCGCAGCCTCCTTTTAGAGAAGGACGAAGCAGCTCCTCCAGGACGCAGCCCTGGCCTGGGGCTGGCTTCATTTGGGGGTGAAAACCCAGAGCAGGCACCTCCCCAGGAGAAGCCAGGCTCGGCTTGTTCAGCCTGGGTTTTTCTGAGTATCATTTACTGCCTGGGTGCAATGTGGCCGCGGGGCATGGCCTCGGGGCTTGGCCGTGGAGTCCTCTGCCACTTGCTCACAGAACTTCAAGGCCAACGGGAGCCAGCTCAGGGGTGATTTACAACGAAGTAGAACCCCAAAAATGCTAGGAAATGGAGGGGTAGTTCATTTCCATTTAGGTCACATAAGGTGCTGAAAGCAGGTAAAGCGCACCAGCCCTGCCACACCCGCTGACCAGGAGACGTCCCCAGGCGGCGAGACGGCAAGACCAGGAAAGACCTGGCAGACAGGTGGAGGCTGAGAACTTTATATCGGGGCTTCACAAATGGGTCAGGCGCCTGCGTCCCAGCTGAAAGGAGGCTGGGACAGGAAGCTCCGGCCAGCCTTCTGCCCTACAGGGACCCCTGGGGATACTACAGGTGCCCTGGACTCTGGCTCAGCCTCCTGCCACCTGGGCATCCTGGGGTGGGGAAGACTGAAAATTCCATGCAGCAGAGGGGCGCCGTGGGGAGACTGCTCTGCTGGGCGGAGAAGCACTAAGGGCCTGGCGACCTCTGCAGCCCAGGAGTGAATCCCAGCAGAGCCCAGGGAATAACCAAACTGGGAGCCTGGCCCGGGTTGGCTCCACCCATGAGCACCTCAGGACCTCAGCAGGGAAGTGGACCGATGGCCTCTGGGCCCTCTACACCAGGCAGGGGCTCCGAGAAGTACGGCCACTCTCAGAGTCCCCACACCCAGCTCCTCCATGGCCCTGGCTGCCCACAGCCAGCCAGGCTGCTTGCTGCCTGTGCTTCCCTTTCTGAGAAGGAGCAGGAAAGGGTGCTTGCCGAGGTCCTGGCGGGGTCCATCCTTGAAGGGTTTGTTGCCTGGGGACAGGTGGATACTCCAGTGCCCCTTTGTTAGCAGGCAAGGGGGAAGGACGAGGGGCTTAGAGGAACCACTCAGAGGCACAGGAAAAAGTAACTCCTGATGGCCCCCTGCCCCATGAAATAGGAGCTAGAAGCACTGTAGGAATCGGGGCTCCAGCAGTGAAGGGAAGCTGCAAGTGAGGGCCAGGAGCTTCATACGAGGCATGAAGGGCTGTGGAAGAAGGACCTGACAGAAAATAAGTGAAAAAGTCAACAAGAAACTGAATTCCAGCTCAGTTAAGAAACCAGGAATTTTAGCTATAAAATTGTAGTTTAAAAATCTGTTTAAAAAATCAACATGATTGCATAGTTCTTTTCACCACTATCCTCCTTCCCAGTACGTCCGATCAAAGGTCATGACTTGCACTATACAGCCAGGCACGGGGCTCACTGAGCATGTGCGAAATTCATTCATTACACCACTCTAAATATACACAGTGACCGAAGTCAGTGCTAGCGCTGCCCTTTGGGTGCATTCAATGCAGTAAAGAAGGAGGAGCACCAGGAAACCAAGGGCGGAACACGGGGAGGGTGGGAGATTTGCAAAGAGGCTGACATCCTGGACGGAAGTGTCCAGAAGCCCAGAGGTGTCCATGGGATCCACAGTCAGCTCACAAAAACATGGAAGCAGCAAGCGGCCAGACAGATGGTGGCACCCGGGTCTCACTGGGGAAAGAGCTCGCCGGGATGCCAAGGTCCAGCTGCACGCATGTGACTGGAGGGGGAAGAAGTAAATCCCCGGTGCAGGAGGTCAGGACGGGGAGCAGACCCCTAGGGATGGGCAGGGGCTGGGCTGTAAGGCCATCTTGGCTTACAGCAGGCTGTCAGGTAGAGGAGCGTCTGAGACAGGTCCAAGTTCTCAGCGAATGAAGAAACGCAGCCCACAGTGTCGCAGAGAAAAGACATGGAAGCCTTGTTTATTGGGGTAATGTGGGCCACAGTGGAAGGTGGACTTTTATAAAATGTCTAGAAACAGTGCAGAGCACTAAAAGAATATTTCCCACCCAGTGTTAGGACACAGAGATGAGAAAACGAGCACCCTCCAGCTGGAGGGGCTGCAGAGAAAAGGCTCTTCCACCAGGACATTCACGGTGCAGAAAGGCGTGTGTGACGGGTTTTCCAGAAGGAACCAGCTTGGGACTGGGCGGGACAAGTCTAAATCTTCAAAGGACGGTCAGACCCAGTGAACTGCTGACCCAGTCTTGAGTCCAAATTCTGGAGGCAGAATTCCTTCCTCCATGGAAGGCGATCTGCTTTACACGAAGTCTCATCTAAATTTAATCACACCTCATGAAGATATGGACAGCTATTTTGAAGAAAACAAGAGACATTATGGCAGCCATTATTGATTTTCTAGTGTCCGGTCTTGAAAGCTCTTAAGGCTCTCACTACTGTGTTTTGACTGCTTTTATACTCTTTTGATGTGTATTAACTTATTGTGTGTAAAGGTACAAACAACTATTTTGAAGAAAACGAGACATTATGGTAGCCACTGTTGTTTTCCTGCTGTCTTTTTTTGAAATCCTGTGTTACTTGCATTGTTTTACTCTGCTCTACCTTGTTCTGTTTTGTTTTGGTTCACTTCGTTTTGTTTTATTCTTTTATTTTTATTTATTCATTTATTTATTTTGTACCAGGGATTGAGCTCATGACCTCACATTTGCCAAGTAGCCACTTATGCCGCTGAGCTAAAACCCTGGCTCCTGTTTTATTTTCTTTAAAATTAAAAAAAAAAATTTAAAAATCAAAATTAAAATAAATAAATTTTGTTTTGTTTTGCTTTGGTTTTTGGTGCCAGGGATCAAACTCAGGACCTTGCACTTACCAGGCAGGCGCTTATACCACTGAGCTAAATCCCCAGCCCCCTAAAATAAATAAATTTAATCACACCTGAAAAATACCTTCACTGCCGCATAGAGACCGGAGTTTGACCCTAACCCTGCACAGCACAGTCAGGCTAAGTTGGTGCATGAAGTAAGCTGTCACAAGGGGCCGTCACAGCAGTAAAGAATATGAAACGTGTGACCGAGGATCCAGTGCCAGCCAATTTTCCATCACTTTGACCAAAATATGTAAGAAAATCAACTTAGGGTTGTGTTTCAGCTCACGGTTTTGGAGGTTTTAGTCCATGGTTGCGAGGCCCAGTTGCCCTTGGCCTGTGACACAACAGAACATCACAGCAGAGAGTGTGTGTTAGAGGAGGAATCAGAGAGAGACCGGAAGGGACCAGAGGTTCAGCATCTCTATCAAGCCTGTGCCTCTAGGGCCCTAACTTTCACTAGCCCCACCTCTTAGAGCTTCCTCCCACTTCCTAACAGGTCAGGACTACAGCAGGCTTCAGGGGGACAAGGAGATTTAGGAAGGGATAGTAAAGTGAGCAGAGCCAAGGGGGCAAGCACAGAGAGGCAAGAGGCGAGGACAAGAGAGAAAAGGAAATTAGCAGAGACATGGGAAGAGGTGGCCTTCACGTAGTCCCTAAGTTATAGGAGCAAGCAGGGTGGCTGAGCATAGCTGGCCAACAAACACCTGAGCTTCGCGGTGAGTATTTGGACGCTAAGTTTGACCTAGAATCCCAGACAGTTTGGACTGGCCTTGGGGAGACAGCAGTGGTGTCAGGAAGGCACCCCTCCTCCCAGTTCAATGCCTGAGTCTCCTGGGACGCCTTCCAGATGCTCTGCCTTCCTGCAGAGAACCCCGGCAAGGCCCAGCGCCTGAGCTGGGCACATGAGCCAGCGCGCCAGGAACTCTGTGGCGCGAGGCAGGCCACCCCTACCTGTCACCCTGCAGATGGACCACACCGCCGGATCCGGAGCCCACAGGCTGACGCTGACGAAGACAGAAAATGGACCCCTGCACTACACACACGTCTTGTTTGGGCCCAGAGGCGAGCTGAGCATCTAGTAGTGCATTTTCTCCTTCCACGCTGGAGCTTCACTGGGAGAAACCAAGCCCCAGCTGCAATTTATTCCTAGCACCAACAAACAACAGCGAGCTTTGAGGGCCTACCTGCGGCGTAAGATACCCCGAGGCCTCAGCTTGCCGGACCAGCAGCCTGCTTGGCCTGGGACCCCTGGGGAGCCTGCCACCCAGTGGCTATGTCCTGTAACTGCAGCGTCCAATTCACTTGAAGCCACCTCTGAGCAGCCACCCCTACCTTTTCCCTTCTCCCCACCTGTGACTGCAAATTAGAAGCCACTGAAATGCAAAAGTAAATAAATACCCAGGCTTAACAGGAAATGCTGAAGAACCCCAGAGGGCTCCTCGGTGTCCTTCCCGGAGCCCCCAGCAGCCCTCCGGGCAGCCAGGGAATCTCACTCTCGGGCGCCAAAAGCAACAGGAGCTGCTGACCAGAAACGTCTGCTTTTCCCCTCCCTTCTCTCTGGACTATTTTTCCATTACTTGCAACTTTTAACACGGCCCTTTGGACGACCCTCAGGGTGCCAGACCAGCCGGCCAGCTCGGATAACAAGGCGCTCTGGCATCTTCGAGGGCGAGTGTGAAAGTCCTTCCCGGGCCTCTTGCAAAAAGTTTGAAAAGGGACCAGGAACTGCTAAGAACAGGCCAGGTGCGAGCAAGGGCCTGGAGAATCCCTAAGCTTCCTTTTCTGCTCTTGCTTAGCCAAGGATGGATCCCAAGGAGGCAGAAACTGGAACCAGCGGCCCAAGAGAAAGGAGACCTTGGCAAATCGTGCTTAACACAATCACTGTCAAAAACCAAATGGGAAAATCCAAGGAAAATAAAACTCAAAGTATTAGACCCTGGCTTTCCTTACCACAGCGAATATGTGTCCCTTGTTATTTTTCCCAGTTTGGTCTCACTGGGGACCCTCCCGTGGCAGGAACTAGAGGTTATCAATAGGCCCTCTAGGCCCTCAAAACACCCAGCCTAGAGGAAAATCCAGAAGCCCCTCAGACTTGCTTCTGACCTCCCTCCCTGACATCTTTTTCATCCCTCATCCTTAAATAGTTAAACACGCAGTTAGAAGAAGACCATGAGTGCAGCACTGTGCATCTGATTTTCACAATCGAGATGTTTCCTCAGAGTTTCACCCTGTGCTTTCTGCCTCAACCTCCTGCACACTGAGGACAGACACCACCGGACCCCGCAGCCTGCCCCCTTGCCTGTCACCACCCTCCCACTGCCACCACCCCTCACAGGGCGCAGTGGTCTCCTCTCCGGCTGCCTCACACTTTCTGACAGTTGTGACCAGAATCTTTCTCCACCGAACCCTCCTGGAGAGTTTGGATCCTCCTTCCCTGTTCCTGATCGGGTCAAATGTCCTGTGAAAATGTCACCCAGAATAGCTCTGCGTGTCCCCGCCCTCCTGATAGGTGGCACCGTGCATTGTGATTATGTGCCCAGCCCTGCCCTCACTGTTAACGTCACACGTGTGGCAGAGCCATGCCCGTTCTGTGGTGCCCAGGCTAGGGAAATAGCATCACCGGGAGGTGACAGGAACCCCCAGTTCTTCATGTTAAACAAGCAGATTAGCAGATAGAAGAGCTGGAAGGATCAAGGGATCAACAGGTCGTGATGGATGGATGGAGAGAAAGCTCTCCTCAGAGACAGACAGACAGGGATTCCACTGCCAGACTTTCTCTGTGCAGGGTCACTGAGGTTCTTGGTACAGTGGCGCACCCTATAATCCCAGACAGTCAGGGACTGAGGCAGGAGGATCACAAACTTGAGGCCAACCTGGGTAATTCAGCAAATTCCTGTCCAAAAAAAGTTTTTGGAAGGGCTGGGATGCATCATGGAGAGAGCACACATGTCACAGGTACATGACGCTGGGTTTGATCCCCAGTGCTTCTCCCCCCAACAGAAAAAAATCACCGAGGCCACCTTTCCTCATTCTTCAAATCCCTTGTCCTATGAAAGTTACGTGTCTTGGGTTTCAGGCCATGGAGACCAGAGCGTGTGCAGTGGGGGGGGGGACGGGGCGGCTAATCCTCACAACATGTCATCAGTGATGTTTGTCCCCTCTCACTGAGCGTTTAAAAGTGCAGTGCATTCTTTATTGTTCTTGGTGAGTGAGGGTTGTGAAATGTCAATTGGATGTATTTATAAGGCAGAAAACAGATATTGGGCCTAACAGATATTGGGCCTATTAAATTATCTATGGATTTTCTTATATGATTGCATCAGAAGAACTGTTTTATTCAAAGCTAAAGCGGACTCACATGAGCCTCTGTCCCTCCTAGAGGCCCTAAGTGACTCAAATCTCTGAAATCTTTGTTGGGAATCTACAGAGGAAGTCTGAGATTTAGGGCAGTTGAGGAGCAAAGCAGGGAGATAAGGGGAGAAAGGAAGGAAGCAAGAAAAGAAAGGGAGGAAGAAAGAAATCCTTTGGGGAGTGTCTATTTGACTCTTCTGAACACGCATAATCCGTGAGCTTCCCAGGATATATTGGTTCTGCTGGAAACAGGAAACTCACAAGGAAGCAGGGTTTGGGAAGATAAACCCACACCCTATAAACCCAGAGGTGGGGTTTAGTGGGCATAAACTAAGACAAACAGCAAGGTCAGAGGACCCTCAGAGGCAAGGAATGTAGGAGACTAAAGCAAATGAGGACCTCAAATGCTTTTTCGCCATAACCTAACATTTCTGGCAGATGGTATCTAGCCTCGCCAGTATCAAAATGAATCTCAATGCCCCAAGTCCTTTTATGAGCACAAAGAGTCCCTGTGGCAGTTTCCACTCCATCCACTGGGAAGTGATTGCTTACTGCCCAAGGCTGGGGTGCTGGTGTCTTCTCCGTGTCCTCGGAGTGCCCAGAAGCAGGTTACAAAATAAACGGTTCCATAACCACTGCATTCCACATCCCAGGCCCCTTCATTCAGATGCCCAGACCAGGCAGAGGCCAGGCCCGGTCACTCTGATGTCTGTAGGTAGTGTACCTGGCATCCAGGATACCTGCACTAACCTTGTAGCAACGGAGAAATTAATGTTTGTTCAATTGAATCAAACACAGGCTTCACTTAACAGTACGAAGAAGTATGAATACAGTGCTGATCTGAGCACTTGTCACATGCCAACTCACTTCGTCCTCACTCCAGTCCTCGGATGTGCACTAGGGCTTTATAGACCAGAGAGCTGAGACTCAAAGAGAACGCACGCAGGAAATACGTGACACAAACAGCGGGGTTGCGGGGTGTCTAACTGCAGAGCCTGGGTCCTCAAGCTCTGCAGGCCACTGCATCCTGAGACTTAGAGACTTCCAGTTCCCCAGACACTCACTCCAGCTCTTACAGATCTAGGGATGGACAGAGATGAGCAGATAGGAGGCCCTGAAGACATTCATGCAGACACCTGTGTCAGCCTGTCTCCGGCTGCTCCAAACATCCCTGGCCCGAGTTCCTCTTTACCAACCCAGCGGAATACTAAGCAGAGCATGCTCCGCAATCCACAAGTGAAAAAGGCTTGGCGGACTGAATGTGCTACGAAGACCTTCAGCCCTTCAGGTTTTCCTGTTTAAAAGTGGTTTTCCAAGGTTGATGAAAAAAAAATAATATAGCTGAACCTTCCTAATCCAAAAGCCAGAATGCTGCAAAATTCAAAGCTTGTTGAGAGCTGATATGATACCCCAGGTGGAAAATCCCACACCAAGAGGTTGGATTTCCTGCACAAAATTATTTAAAATATTGCATAAAAGTATCTCGGGGCTGTGTGTAAGGTCTATATAAAGTATAAATGCATTCTGCATTTACACTTTGGCCCCACCCTCAAATATTACTTGTATGCAAGTATTCAAAAATTTAAAATCTGAAGCACTCTGGCCCCAAGCATTTTGGATAAGAGACACTCGACCCGTAATATGAATATCATCCGCACGGTGCAGTAATAAAATGACTCTACCACTTCCAAATGCAAGTGTTTAATATATAGCCATTCTGACATGAAAATTCTAAATAAATTTTCAGTTTATCAAATGTCCCCCATTGCGGGGTCCCTGGGGCACTCTACTGGAAGCACTGAGGTGAAAACCTCTTCTCAATATTTGTGGGGTTCAGGTCAAGAATACAAATAGAAGCCAACATAGCGTATATATAAATATTTAAATATTTATAGCTCAGACTAATAAACTGGTAAATAAATGTGCTCTATCCTCCTAACTAAAGATAAAGAAATCTTTGCAATGATATGATTTTTGAAACCCATGGAAATCTATGGTCCTTATATCTTAAACTGGGGGACATATCAAGGGCAACTTAATTGAATTCTTATTTTGAGTGCTTGAGTCTTCTCCTCATGAACAAATAATTCTTGCATGAGAATAAAACTAAAAATGACAAATTGTTACGTGGATATTTGTTCCTTAAACTTTACCCGTCACACTCACATTTCAACTAATACATTAATCACGTTATTATAATCAGGATTTTTCACAGGATTTGTGTTCTGGTAACAGTAATAACAAGGATAAAAAATGTAATTACACTCAAAGTTTAAGCATTTTCAATGTGTTTTATCAAAAACCTAAATTAAAGCAAATGTCAGAAAGGAAGAAGTATCATTGTTTCTATGTATTCAGAATTAGTTTCCTTTTAAAATATTCAGAATTACTTCTGTGGCCTGCAGTGGTGATACATGCCTAATTCCCAGCTACACTTAGCAGGTCGAGGCAAGAGTTGCTAGTTTGGGCCCAGCCTATGTAACTCAGTGGGACCTACCGCAAAACAAATTTTAAAAAGAAAGAAAAAAAAACCTAGGGGTGGAGGGCTTACAGTTATAGCCCACTGCTTCCTTGGTTCAATCCCCAGTACTACAAACATTAACATTTTAAAAAAGCTTATTGATGAAAGGCCAAACATAGCTATAAATAATAAATATCTAATGTTAAATGCTGAAATCTAATTGTTTGAAAATTTGAGTATTTTATAAATCTTACAAATGCAAAAGCTCTTTGGAATTCTAACAGGAAATAGCTCCCTAACTGCAAGTGTGGAGAAGAATTATCACGCTTTATTCTTGTGGGGTCTACACCTTCGCGTGCCCACGTGCAGGAGAAATAGGAATCATTCACTCCTCGGATGCCAGGACACCTGCTGCAGATCCTGTTGTGCCCAGCGCGGAGGTAACGTGTGAGCTCTTCTAAGACACTCATTAGCCCAAGGCGAGCAAGTAAGTGCGAGGGAGGCGCAGCCTGGAAGCCAGGTTCCCCAGGCAGATGCCTCCCACAGGCGCCCACCCCAGGTGCAGGGCTGGAAAAGTGAGCAGGTGAGTCTTTCCTCCTGCCTAAGGTAGCGACGTCATCACTCGCGCCTGCTGGACCCTCTGTGCTGGGAGATGCAGCCTCTCAGCCCCCTGGGTAGGTGGGCTCGGAGCCGACTGCTCCCTGGGGACCTGCCACAGCCCGCAGGGTGGCAGAGGATGTGAGCTCCTTTCCTCCCGAGAGGTTTGGGAATCTCTGTTTTGGTTTCCTCTTTGAATTCGGGGGTAATCTCAGAGCACGAGTTTTCCAATCCAGAAGTGTTCTGCATATATTTTATTAGTTTTTATTTAACTAAATTCTGACCTGCATGTAATCTGTAAAGACAAAAAAAGTTAGCTTCTGGGTTTGCCAAGGCATTCAAATACATGGCATAAGCATAAGAAAATGAACATTTTAAAATCAAAGGGTATGAAAGCGTACGTGTATATATACAGTATAACCTAATGTATGCAAATATGCCTACATAATTAAATTACATTGATTACATAATCAAATTCATCCATAACCTTACTTGTTTTGTCCATGTGATATCACAAGCTCTGAGAAGCATACATCAGAGCTTTCTCTTACTTTATCAGTTTTTTTAGCTCCATGGTTCGATAGAACTAATTCACATCTTCTATGTCCTCATTAATTACAGTTTCCAGTTTTACATAACTGGACTTCTTTTGTCCTTTTCTGTGCATTTAAAATTAAATGAGGGGGGCGGGGTACCTAGAGTGGAACTCAGGACCTTGAACTTTCCAGGCAGGTGCTTGTGCCGCTGAGCTATTTCTCCAGCCCATAAGCCTTTATAAGATTAGTGTTGCCCGTCTTACTTTCTTCTTTCAGCTTTCATCTGCTGTATTGTTCATTCATACCATTATTTTAAACTAATCATTTTCACCACACATGTTTCTCTAAGAAACAGTATATAACTGAACCATGGTTTTTTATTTAAAGTCCAATTTACAGTCTCTGCTTTATAACACGACAATTCAACCTGCTCACATTTATTGTAGTAATAAACCTGAGGAGGAGGCAGCACTATTTCACCTTCACTCCATGTTCTGTGCGTTCTCTGCATGTGCCATCAGTCCTAAATGTCAGCGTGGCTGGATTAGGAGACGCCTGGAGAGGTGAGTGGGTTGCAAAGGCACTAACTTCCTCAACTAGTTAACTCATGGTTACGTTCATAGCTGACTGGGTTAGTAGGGGTGGGGCCTGGGGAGTGACCTTGGGGACTGTATTTGGTCCTGAGCCCCTCCTCTCTGGGTTCTTCCCCTGCTTTCTGCTTTCTAGATGCTAGGAGTTGAGCAACTTCCCTCCAGCAGAGCCTTCTACCATGATGCTTCTGCCCTGGAGCCAGCCAACCATGGACCGAAGCCTTTGAAAACGTGAGCCAATGCGAACCTCTTGTGTGCTGGGGACATAGCTCAGTGATACAGCGCCTGCCTAGAACGCACGGGTTGCTGAGTTCCAGTCCCAGTACCAAAAAAGAAAAAAGTAAACCTCTTTCCTTAAATCATGGGTGTTGGATATTTTTATCTCAGCAACAGGAAAGTTAATCCAGAGGGGGAGAGGGGAGAGAGAAAAGACAAAAGGAGATAAAATAATGGAAGATTGCTAAGACAATGGAAAATGTAATAGCAGAATTACTTAAAAACAGGAAAAGTTAGGATTGAAATTGAAAAAAAATTAATCTGCAACAGCAGAATAAGCTTGAAGAGTTCTTCCAGAATAATAAGGGGAAAGTTATAATAGAAACAAAGATTCTTGACCAGAAAACTAAGAATGGAGTTCTTGTATGAGCATAATACTGTTCCTGAGAAATAAATCAAAATTACACAAACCAGAGAAATCAGAATCCTAACTGAGGAATACTTTGCATTGAGACTCCTCCTTGCTTTGCAGTCCAGGCTGGCCTCAAACTTGTGATCCTCCTGCCTCAACTTCCCAAGTACTGAGATTACAAGTATGTATACATTACTCCCTCTGGTTTATGAACACGTCTGAGGATGCAAAAGTGTCCTTGAAACCCAAAATGTTCACCCTGCCCTAGGCACAGTCAGTGACAGAGAACCTTGTCCTCGAGGCCCATCTGAAACGTAAGGAGATAGGAAAACAGCTACAAACGCGCAGGCAGGAAACTCATGGTGCCCGGAGCAAGATGCAAAGTGCTCACCGCAGAACACTTACGGAGGACTGTGAGGTAAAAACGATCATCTGCTCATCAGTGGTGCCTTTCACTGGAGAAGGCAATAAGAACATGGAAATTAATGCCTCTCTGAACACACATGGCAAATGATGGCAGAGTTGGAGTGGGCAGGCATGGAGTGGCACGGTGACACCATACTGGCAGGCAGCACATAAACAAACACCACAAAAATTACTTTGGAATAATTGTCCTAAACAATGTTTGCAGAATTACTTGTAAATGGTAGGAGTTGTTTTAAAAGAGACACCACAGAGTGTAAAAAAAATAAGTATTTTGAAACTGTCATCTGTATTCAAAATTCAGGGTGTGGAGCAAAGTAAAACACTTCAAGGACATTCTCTCCTAGAGGAAGTGCACCAGAAAGTGACTTTAGTGGGTCACTTGGATATTAAAGACATGGAGATTAAAATAATTTAAAAAAAAAAACATGTGAAGGTGACAGACACTGCGGTCAACAGCAAAATGATTTCCTCCCAAGCCACTGCTCGCTAAGGCCTCTCTCCATGGCAGCTTTGAACCCCATCTTCTTAGGATTTCACACAATCAGCTACCTTCTCTTGCTTTCATCAAGATTCCACCAGTCAATAATTAAGTTCAAGCTTTTGCAACTCTTAAGATGCACAGTCACCCCCTCCTTCATGGGTTCTGCATCTTCAGGTTCAATCACCCACAGAACAAAAATATTTGAAAAACATTCATCTGTAACAAATGTGCACAGACCTTTTATTGTCACTATTCCCCCCAAAAATATGGTCTAACAACTATTTCTATAACATTCACACTGTATTAGTATATAGAACCTAGAGATTATTTAAAGCGGGCAAGGATGTCTGTGTAGGTTATATGCAAATATGACGCCTTTTCATAGAAGAGACCGGGGTGTCCTCAGATTGGCAGGAGGTCGTGGAACCAGTCACCCAAAGGTCCACAGGATCAATAATATACAGATGCATTTTCCACCCCATGTAACCTGGTGGTTGTTCAATCTTGGTTGCACACTGGGGTCACCTGGGAATTCACAAACTGTCTCAGTGCCTGTGTCCAGCCCTGAGGGTCCAGTTTAATTGACCTAGATAATGGCCTTGGCATTGGAATGTCCTCAAAGTCATTCATGTAGCTCTAGTGTCCAGACAAAACCGAAAACCACAGTCAATCTCTGCTCCTTCTCTCAGCAAAGTCCCTTGGAGTTTTTCATAAAAACTGGGTCCATCCCCTCTTCTCCTAACTATAGTAGTTGGGTTTCTGCCCCATCAGCTCTCTGAAATACTTCTTGCTAACTTGAAGTTCAGGTGCCACAAAATTCAACACACATCGTCTTCCTCAGTTTTGCTGACTCCTCCAGGGCTAGGCATTTATGCCCTTCATTCTGAGTTTGAGTTTTGTCACTGCCTTTGAGTGGGTGTAGGACAGTTCTCCATCTCATCCTGCATCTTTTTATCCTATAAAGCTCTCTCCACTGTCATAGGAAGGAAGGGTAAGAAGGAGGCTGATAAGAGATGGATTTGCCAGTTTGGTGGCAGCAAGCTAGGTGCTGTTTCTATGTCATGGCTTCTACTTGCTCAGAGCAATAGGACATGAGGTCACCCCTCAGGGAGGAGGTGAAGCAGTGGGCCTGGGGCCTAGAGGAGCCAAGGAGATAGAAAATGGCTGCTGAAAACTCGGAAGGGGAACAGAGTAAGGACACCTGCGTAGAGTAGTAACTCAAATATTTTTAAACAAACAAATGAGAATAACTTTTAAAATTCTGAAACTAGACTAGAGTTTTATGATTACAGAAAAATGAGCTGTATGTAGGAAATGCACCCTATAAATGCAACTAAGACAATAGAAGTCAGTGGTCTAAGAACTGACTTAGACTCATTTACCAGAATTTGCCTTCAATTCTCTCAAATGTAGATGACGGTATCCTCTTTCACTAAAGCCCTTCGTAAAACTACCTTGCATCTGCTGTGGCTGCGTGAGCAGTGATTCGCTCTGATGGCTTTTTTTTTGGTACCAGGATCAAACTCATGGCCTTGTGCTTGCCAGGCAGGCACTCACACCGCTGGGCTAAATCCCCAGCTTACTCTGCTTTTGCCCTTCATCAAGACTAAGCAGCTGATGCAAAATTCACTTAACCTAGACAAGATAAGAAAAATTACTTTTTAAACAGCAGCATCAAAGGGACACTCGCCCTGAGTCAAAAGAAAGGCAGTGTGAGAGAGTGACGGGAAGAGTACACAGAATTCAGAATAAAGTCTGAGGACGTGAGGACCTGAGGGATGTTACCAAGTCCTCTTTCCTCCCCCCCAGAGGCAGGGTGGGCTGGGAAAGGCCATCAGGCTTTTTTGCAAAGTCCCCTCGAGCTTAGCTTCCCCACTCCCCACCCCCACTTCTAGCACCGTGAAAACTTTGCCAGCCTCCCAGCATCCAGAAATGTATCTGTGTGGAAAAAACACGTTCTCACCTCTCACTCCTGCTCTCACCAAGAGCACATTCAATTGCTGCCAAGGCCTTGACAGTAGGAGATCGGGTTACATTGAAGAAAAATGCCTCAACCCCAATGTTTACCTCAGCCCTGCAAAGCACCAGCCCACCAGGCCCTGCCATCTCTGCGCAGAGGGTCAGGGACCTCGAGCTGCAGCCCACGCCTCAGGGCTGGCGTCTTGCCCCACCGCCACGTGGCTTTTGCAATAGCAGGAGGCGGGAGTTTCTGTCGGTTTGAATTTCCTGAAGTGAGCTGGCCTGTGTCACAATCTCAGCAGTGTGGCCGTGCAGTTTGTTCCGTCAGCTCTCTAGCATGGAACGGGAAAAGAAAGGGGAGGCGGGGTCAGGAAAGAGCAGAAGAGCCGAGCAGGTTGGCAGGTGACACTCAACAGAGTGTCTGTGAAGTGTTTGTCTGGGTCGGGTTGAGAGGCTGCCAAGACATAAACCTAAGAAACTCCCTCAGTCACACAGCCCCAGAAGAGGCCTTGATTCGGGCTAATTGGTCACTCCTTTAAGTCAAGTCTGCAGGGCACGCAGTAAAAGAGGATGAGGAAGACGCTCCACCTTCTGTCATACAGTGCACAGCCAGTCAGGGTAAGCGTGGGTGAGAACGTCACTGAACTTCTGAACAGGTAGTGTGACAGTGACTTGCGTCCAATCCCTCCGTTTTGGGAATTTACATTCTAACCAAGTCTTCATTTGTTTTCCCCTGAGCTCTAACACAGATCTCTAACCCTTACCAGGCTGAGTTTCAGCTGTTTGTTTGCATGGCTTTCCCTACCTAGCTGACCTCTTTGAACAGGCCCTGACTCCCAAAGGAAGCACGTTAGATGCACAAGAGTTGGGACCCAGGGTCCAGCTCAGTGGTACACTGTGTGCTTAGCATGTACAAAGGTCCTGAGTTAAATTTCCAGGACTCTGTGTGGGTGGGAGGAATGATTTATAGGTACACAGTAGTTTGAATTAACCAATTAACTAGTGATGAATAGATAACGGTCATCTGAAAAAGTACCCCAAAACATATGTCTTAAGGGGAGAGAGTACTCTGAGGTACCCAGGAAGGCCGGCAGAACCAAATTACCATACACTGCTTGCCAACCAGGTTCCTAGTAGAGAGATTTCTTTCAGCCTTGTCATTCAGCTGTGGAGTTCTGTGCTTGGTTTTAACCAAGGATCAAATGACTTCCAGAAAGACTCTGAAAGTATAGAAAAATATAAATATAACTAGATATTCCGAAGGTTGGCAAGCGATCTTGAAACAAGCTACATATCTCTACCTGGCATTTATTTTCCTCCCATGGTCACTGCATTGCTGAATCCATTGTGCTGCATCTTCCCGTATGGTGTCACGTGGCATCGTGTCGGTTAGTGACTCTGCACATGTCACCTCCTCTGCTAGACAGGGAGCTCCTTGAAGGCAAGGCCTAGCAGTTCTCCCCACCACAGTGCTGGGGCATGGCACCTCCTCACTTTCACATAGCAAATAAGCAAAAGAATTCTTTGGAAATGAGCCCCAAAGCTCGGAGATGCGCTGTCCCTCACAGGCTGCTCAGCGTCCCTCTGACGAGGGTGCCGTGAATCTTTCTTACTCCTCCTCATGTTCAACACCGCAATTTAGACGCAGAGGAAAATCCTCAACCCCAAGTGCACTGTGTGAATTTGTGCGTGAGTGCACCTCGGTGTTGGGGGTTCACTCTCTTTTTAATGTGAATACGAGTGACACAAACAATGAATAGTCTAAAACACAGAAACTGCCTTCCACAAAAGAGGGGTTTGCCCCAAACCCAAAGAAATCAGATCTTAAAAACAAAAGGAAGACCCCAGGTGTAAAATAGCAATGCAAAGAAGAGAAGAGGGGACCCACAGATGGAGCAGCGCAGGCGAGAGGCAAATCTGGCCCTCCCAAGGGGTCATCTGTCAGCCTCTCCCCGGAACATGGTCTCCACCATGTTGGATCTGAACTAACGCGTCGTCTCGGTCCTTGGGAAATTGAGATGTCCCTCTTAAAAATGATCTCTCTGGTTACCACCGGGGCAGCTTGCCCCTCCAGGGTCATTAACTTTCTGCCCTTTGTCCCTAACCCTGGGGTCCCCAGGGTATCAGTCTAAGAGACTGGTGTCCAGAGGGGCTCAGTGTTCCTCTCTTAAGAGCCCCCAGAGCAAATGACTGAACAGATTAGGACGGATTAGACAGATAACAACTCAGACCTTTTTACAAGCACATTTTTCACTCGACACTCAAATTCCCTTCTGTGCCCCGCAGTCTCACACAGCCCAGCGACTGGATAGTATTACCGAAACGTCTCCGCGCCAGCCGCGTGCGTGGAACTGCGCAAAGCCAGATGTTCTTGTAACCCTGTTTTACTGAGTTATTTATATCCATATAATATTTGACATTTCCTGTGTTGTTAAAGAGTCAGGGGCCCTTGACGTATTTTTAAGAGAACAGTGCCGACTTTTCTTTTTTTTTTTTTTTCTTTGATGCCCAGCACTGGAAATAAGTATTATGGAGACAGGCTTATTAAACAGATGCTTAGATACCTAGAGTCCACCTTATTGTAATGCCTTTCATCTAAAGTGAACTTCAGGAGCAGTGAGATGCTACAGTCATCTACAAGGGACACGTGAATTAAACCCACCATGCAATAAAATCTAACGCTCATGGGTCTACGATCAGTCAGCAAACAGACAAAGAAAATATCTTAATGAGTATTGGAAATATAATCCACATTTTCAGGACTAAATTTTATGGAGTCTTGATATGTGAATTATACCATCTCTTTGAACTTGATAGATATGGAAAGGGCTAGTTAAAATTTTTTCAGACGTAGTAAAATATTAGCTGGCAAATTTCTCTGACTAAATAAAATAATGGAAACTTTATAGAGTTGAAAGTATTTGGTTGGCCCCAAGTGATAGTAATGTTTAAAAATGTGTGTGAAAGTCGATATCATATAAGCTAATCATGCTGTTTTGTTTATGTAAGAGTCCAGGCACAAGATCTTCTTTTTAACTTTTGAAATTTCTTCATTTTTAGAAAGCTTTCCCCTTTATAAGACGTGATGAAAAAGAGGCATTCCTCACTGACAGCCATTCCTGGTATTTCTGGCCTCTCCACACCGAGCATCACAAAAGACGAAAAGCAGGGTAGGAGATATTTGGGGCTATCCAGTGCCTAAATTTGCTTTACAGATTGTTTCAAATGTTAGTTTTGTGTTCTGGGTGAGTTTCTTTTTATATGTTTGCTTGTTTGTTCATTTTTTTAATTAGTATTTATGTGCAGTACACAATGATTACATTCTTCCCGGGGCGTTGGTTCCTGTACATAACACATCCTAATTCCTTTGTATTCCCTTCCCTCCTCTCTCTCCACCATTCCTCCTCCATCTTCTGGTCCCCTTCCCTTTTTCAAAAGTTCTCTCTCTCTAATTCTTATTATCTATCCATTATTTTATTTTATTTTATGTTATTTTCTTGGTTTCTCTTATAAGAGAAACTGTGTGCTATGTAAGTTTATGTGTCTGATTTATTTCACTTAGCATTACAGTCTCAAGGTGCATGTGTTTTGCTACAAACAACTCAAATTCAAACTTTCCTTCTTAAAAGCGGAGGAGTTAGGCATACGTCACTGCACATCACTGTGCAGAGAAACTTCCAGAATACATTGCCTTCCCCTTTGGGCCTTATTCCTGCCCTCACGCTCCAGCCCGAAGCAGAAGGCCTTCCTGGCAGATTAAACTCTCCCCCTGTTTAAGAAAAGTGGGGGCCCCAGCCTGCTGGTGGCCATGTGAGCCCAGGAAACCCGCTCCTTCCAAGGCAGCAGCCCACCCACTTGTAAACTTGTAAGCTGTGATAAGTCTCAAGTGTTCCCGTAATGAGACAGATGCTCTGGAGCAGACGGGTCAGGACAGCCCCAGGGCTCAGGCGTGCTCCATGGAGGCCCAAGTCCTGTCCCCGTCCTGCAGCTCAGGACTGCCGTGCTGTCCCAGCAGTGGGAGACCGTCCACACTGCTGACTGGGCTTCCGCTCGGGACAGATGTCTCTCAGATGAACCGCAGCAGGCAGCCTGCTCGTCTCTACCCGTGAAGTCAAGACCTTCCCCTGCCTTCTGAAGTCTAGAATTTTTCCCCTTATTCTTCTTCAACCCCCTATTCCTCTTCTGAAACAGCCTTAGGAATCCTTTCCCCTCGGCTCATACTTTTCACTGCTTCTTTACTATTTATTACATGACCTTCTCTCTGCTGCCACTGACAACCTCCAGCGTAGGAGTCTGAATGAGACAACAACTGAAAGCTAGCTGGGCCTGCTTCACTATACGGGGTGCTGCAGGGTCAGGTAGGTCGTCATAGACTCCTTTTCACAATCACTTGTCCCCTAAGCCTTCAAATCCACATGTGCGTGCATTCCCATGGTGGCACTGCCATCCTGAAGTAGAATTTTGTGCATCGAATGCAATCCCCATTTCACCAGGCTCCTTTTGATGGAGTGCTCTCAAATTCAAGAGCTACTTCCTCCTGAAAACCTGACCTTTGCTTTAAAGATGCCAGTTGGAGTCTGGAGCTTATGAAACAAAGGTCCAAAGTAAACTTTTGGGGTGGGAAAGGCTTTTAGTAGTCATTGGTATGGCTTGCATCTATGTATCTTCCAAATCTCCATAGGGTCATAGGTGGGGCTTTTTGGAGGTAGCTGGATTCTAGGATGTGATGCTGGGGTCAAGCATGTGATGCTAGAATTGATTCATGATGTGATGCTAGGAGATGCTAGGATTAAGGCCTACCCACCCTAGGGATGAGTGCCAGCCTGGATGAGATATAGGGGACAGGAAGAGGGTCACTGCTTGCTGCTTGTAGCTTGCTGCCTTCTGCCTGCCATGAATTGTTCTCTGCTGTACCACCCTGCTTTGGACCCAGCCAACTATGCTCTGAAACCTCTACAAACTGTGAGCCAAATAAATATTTCCTCTTTTAACCTTTGGTATTGGGTATTTTGTCTCAGTAACAAGAAAAGTAACTAAAACAATCATAAATGATATCATTCATCTACTAACATCTCCAAGGAAATTGGACAAATGGGTGTGGATAATTTAAGACCCTCTATCAATATTGCATGGAAACCAAGCAAGCAAGCAAACAAACAAAAAATCTTACAATGAGATTAGTAACACTAAAAATCCTAAATGTAAGGATACTATGTTCAATTCTAAAACTTGACATCTACTTTGATAATGGAGAAAAAGAATGGCATTCCTCTGGAAGCATTTGGAAGCATGTCTTCAGAGCTTTACAGATTCAGCATCAGAGAGCTGAGTGTAAACAAGAGTCCATATGCACTTGGTGAGTGAAGAGCACTTGGCGAATCACAGCAAGAGTCTTTATGATTATTGCATCAGAGATAGGTAGAGTCTCATCTTCAAATAAAGCAGCGGAGGCACCTTGCGTTCCACCACGCCAGAATTCCTCTCCTTACCCGTGCTCTAATCCGTACTCTCAAAGCCAAAGCCACCTCGCATAGACAAAGCAGCCACCTTTCAACCCCTAACCCCTATCCAAGGAGCACAACACTCAGAAATACTTAAAAAACAGACATCCAGTCACCAGATGTCCCTAACATCTGGCTAACCCTGTAAAACTATTCTTTACCACTTCTACCTCCATCCTAACTCCAAAATGTAGTGTGGGGGGGGGACTTATAGAATCTCTGATGTAGTGAAACAAGATCTTGAACACATTCATCTTTGTGACTTTTGTCTTATCTGTTGCGTATCATCCTGAATGGGCCCTCAGTATTCAGAGGCTCACAAGGCCTGAGGAACACTGAGTCCTATAGCAACAGACTGAAAGGAAAGAACTTTTAATTGTCTATTCTTTTTTAACAGAAGAAAAGGTAGATAACAGGAAGTAGGGAGAAAGGTCTTTCTCAAACAGGAAGGGGATCAAAAGGTGGAGGGAGGAATAGAGAAAGGAGGGAAAGGGGATGAAAAAGAATGGCAGATGTGTTCTATATGTGAACCAACTCTATGTGAGGGATGTGAACGCTGTGTGCTCCAAGCATGTACTCATAAAAATAGATAATCTGGAAAAGATAGTCTATTCTTATTTAAAGCTCTAACCTCAATTCTTAGAAATCACAAGGGAAAATTCTAAGTGTGTAACAGGATATAATGTACATGCCAAGACAAAGATGAGAGAGACAAGTGACAGAGGAGAAAATGGCAGTGGCAGTGCAAAGTGGGGAGAGTAATCTGGGCTGGCAGTAAAGCGATAAAGATGGTCAGCCTTACAGCTGTCAGGACCCAAAGGTCAGGTGCCAATCCAGGGGCAGAGGAGTCTGCAGAGAGACCGCCCAGTCCAGCCGGCAGTAGCTGCCATGGGGACTGAAGGCTGCTGTTCTATTTGAGGGGTGCACACCCAAGCCCCAGCTCCTCTGTTTGCAAGAAGCCTGTGTCTCCTCCAACAGAGGCACCCCTGCCTGGGCCCTAGGACCTTGCTGAGCCCCAGCCTGGTCACCAACTTACAAGCATTCCGGGATACTCCCAGGGCCCTCCTAGGTCAGGATGGGTTACTTAGCCCTGCTCACACAGTGACGGGCTAGGATGCGGTGCTCAAGCTGGGTGTGCCTGCCGGCCTTGTCATCCTCACTCTTCAGGAGGCTGAAGCAAAGGAGTCACTAGTTTGAGCCACGCCTGGGTAACTTAGCACTTAACAGGATCCAGTCTCAAAATAAATAATAAAAAGTGCTGGGCGCGTTGCTCAGTGTGAAGGTCCTTGGTGCAATCCTCAGTATTGCCAAAAAGAAAGACAAAAGAGTTAGGACTGGCTCTTGGGTGTGTCTAGATCGGCATTTTGCAACCCAGGTACTAGTGACATTTGGGACTGGATAATTCTGTGCTGTCATATGCTGCCCTGTTCACTGCTGGACAGAGAACAGCAGTGCGTATTTCCACCCACTTAATGCCAACAGTGTCATTACCTCTTTGTCCTGGCAATCACCGTGGAGAGTGAGGCTGCCACCAGCTGAGGACGGTCGTTCCAGCTGAGGGAGAAATCCTCCCTTATTACACTGCATTTGTGTCTGCCTTCAGCGTGCCAGCACAAAGCCTTAGACCCCCTCACCGTTACATGGCTGAGCAGCTGCTGCCTCAGACACAGCCCAGTAAGTGCATTCATCATAACAGTTTGAAAATAACTGAAGTGCTCACCTCTTCCATGAATGCACATGCACACACACACCTTGGAAGTGCGGGATAAACCCACAGCTGCACAAGCTGTTTCTTCTCCTAGTGCGATAAAATCAGTAGAGTAGCTAACTGTGAGGAGAAATCTGCATGGCTCTAGGGTCTTTGGGAGCAGTAGCAGGAAGCCAAGCGAACAAAGAGTAGTAAATCACTGGGCGAAAATATGGGTCTGCTACAGAATTTGAGATGGGGTACCACTTTTGTGGAATAGATAGTACCATGAACACATGCTTGGGCAATTGTCCTCCTTTAAATATTTATTAGTAATCACCATCATTTACCGGCTATGTAGCACTGAAAAAAACTACCGATTTGTCTAATTTTTTGATCTACAAAATAGGGGTACAGTAGCATGCTTTATGGATCGCAAGGCAGCCTGAAGGAGTCAGACACTCAACACAGGGCCTGACAATCACTGGAGCCTCGGTAGGGTTAGCCAGGGGTGTTATTGTCATTTGGATGGACTAATAAATAGACTGAATAATATATGATGGTGGTAACATGTTATACAACATGCTGCAAAGCTACGGCACATCTGATCCTGACTGTGACACCCAGTGATCACCGAGCCCTTTAACTTAGGAATGATCCCAATACAGAGCAGATGCATACGTAGCACCTGGTCACCTGAGACTCTAGCCGAGGCCTCGGCTTCCTGGGGGTTCTCTTCCACCAGGGCACTTTGCTCCACACTGAGCACGAAGGCCCTTGGTCAGTGAGGGTGATTTCAGCTGACTCAGATGCTTCAGTAATAAGGAATCTTATTTGCTTATATTTGTTTATATAACTGGACATTCAGAAGTTTGGCAAGTTTTGTGAACATGCCATCAGGATTTGGCTGTGTTTCCCAATCTGCCTTTCTCTGGGCATCATCTTTGCTCAGAGTGGATTGTGATCATGCATTTCTGCCACCAGCAGAAATTGAGACAGAGAGAGACAGAGAAAAAGAATGATCACGAACTAGTACTGCTAAAAATGAGAAGGGTACAGTGTATAATGGGTGATTGAAATATGCAGTGAGTGCTTAAATAAAAAATTTAAAAATTTATTACAGTAAAATACATATTACCATTAATTACCCTTAAAACACTCCTCCTTGTTTTGTATCTTTACAAGGCATAATAGAAAAGTACAGTTCTTTTTTAAAAAAGATAAAATGGAAACAAAGCTTTGTAAACAGGGTAAGAAAGAAGGGTTGAAGGGAGGAGAGGGGATTGGGGAAAAAAGAAGAATCAAAACATATCACTTACAGATACAGATTCCCTGTGATGAATATGATCATTATGTTTGTCTAAAATGCACCGATAAGCAATTTAAAAAATACAGTCCTACTAAGTGCCACCCAATGGAAAAGCAGGCTCCTACAAACATTATGCCGTGTCCTCCTCTACCTCATTCATAAGATCTGGCACCATGTGACTTCTGGCTCTTCCCCGAAGTTGAAATTACCATGAAAGGCACGTGTTTTGAATCAATTTGGGACACTGAGGAAGTCAAGACAGTATAACGAAAGAGGACTTCCAGAACTGCTTCAAGAATGAAGCCGGAACTGGCAAGAACTGGCAAGAATGAAGGGGAAATTGTGTTTCAAGCAAGTACCTTGAAGGTAAAATCTGTCTTCCTCTGTAATTGAAAACCTTTTAACACTCATCATATTTTATGTCATACCTTATATCTTACTTATCAAAGCACAAACAGAACACTGATTAAAAATATAGAACTAAGAGATACGAGTTATTTTTTAAAAGATGAAAGAGATTGATTGCAGAAACTTCTGAGATGGGCTTCGAACAAGGTATGGTTGCGGGGCCACTCCTGAACCAAGCGTTTTCAAGACAGACGCACTTGGTCTGCTTTGTGTCGCCAAATCTTAGCTCTGCGTTGCAACTGCAGCTCATGGTACCTGACAGGCAGCAAGGGGAAGAAGGATGCACGGGCCCTGGAGGTCTCAGGAAGGAAGCAGCAGCTGTGGTCTTCCAAGTCTTCGAATATTTAAAACTTTAAAGCTTTTTTTTTTTTTTTTTTTTTTTTTTTTTTTT